>CANYBF010103028.1:0-12940 GCA_948192965.1 Dalechampia spathulata
AAATATACAAGTTTTAATCTTCAAAATACAGTAGGTACAAATTCTGACAAATTCCAAAACTACAACTCCGGCAATCCAAAATTGAATTCCGGCTTCCCTTGCCATTTCCAATCCTAAATGACTTCTAACCTCTTCCTTTACACTAAAACATCAAAATTCACATTCTACCAACAAGAAACAACAACTTCACATCTATTTCCATCAAAATCCAAAACTCTCATGAAGCTTTCAAAGCTTCCATCATTTCACCCATTTCATGCATAAAAATATATCATACAACATCAATCATGCATAATCTATCACTTATACATCCTAAATCAACATAAATGGAGTTTTTCTCAAAAATCCAAAACTTACCAATTTGACAAGCAAACTTCAGTCAACACCTCTAAATACAAAACCAAGTTGAGTTTAGGTCTTTTTAATGATTAAAAGATGTTTTCTTGCAAGAAAATGGATGAAATCCACTCTCTTAGTTTTGGGTATGGAAGAAAATGGAAGAAGAGGAAGAAGAAGAGAAGGAGGGGTGTATGACATGAAGAATAAGGGTTAAATTAAGGGATTTTGACTTAAGTAAGACCTTAGGTACACCATACTTACCATACACCTTCATCCATTCAATCACACCCTCGTATTTACTATTTCCATACTTTTTTTTAAATATCCAAAAGGACGATATGAACTTAATTAAATCAATACCGACTTTATTTCCTATTTTACTCGAGTAATACATCTCGTATCACTATTTAAATACGAATACATGTATTATATAAATTCATCATCTTAACATCTTTTCCTTCTATATCACATATGCATTCAATCTTATTGTCATGCACGCACCCATACTACGAGGCCTATGTGTACGGATGTGACATATTTAGTTGCAAGTACTATTATGCCATAATTAGCAAGTCCTATAGGATTTTTAACAAAAGGTCATTAATAGTAGAAGAGTCCATGCATATTATATTTGATGAGACTAATACCCTTGGTTTGAGAAAAGATTTGCATGATGATGACACGGGAGCTTTCATGGAACATGAGAAAGATTATGAGGATCAATCTCAAGAAGTGGTGATTATAGAAGTCAAAAAAGGAGAAGATGATGAACTTCCCCTCACCTTGCTACATTAAATATTTCACATGATCTTCCAAAGGACTGGCATTTTCCCAAAAGGCATCCTAAAGAGCCAATAATTGGTGAAACTTTAAGAGGGGTAACCACTTGATCTCGTTTTAAAGAAATTCATATTAATGTTGCATTCATCTTTCATATAGAGCCAATGCCTATTAGTGAGGCTTTAGATGATAAAAATTGAGTCATTGCTATGCAAGAGGAACTCAATTAATTTGAGAGAAACAAGGTATGGACCTTAGTACTTAAACGTAGTGATATTTATATTATTGGTACCAAGTGGGTATTTAGAAATAAATTAGATGAAGATGGTGCTATGACTAGAAATAAAGCTAGATTAGTTGTAAAGGGCTATAGTCAAGAAGAGGAAATTGACTATGATGAAACCTTTGCCTCGGTAGCTCATTTGGAAGCTACTCAGATGTTACTTGCATATGCATCACGTATGAATTTTAAACTTTTTCAAATTAATGTCAAAAGCACTTTTCTAAATAGGTTTATTGAAGAAGAAGTCTATATTGAACAACCTCCTGGATTTGAAGTTTTTGATTTTCTTAATTATGTTTATGAACTCACCAAAGCATTATATGGCTTAAAAAAAGCTCCAAGGGCTTGGTATGAAAGGCTAAGTTCTTTTCTAATTAATCATGATTTTAAAAAGGAAAAGTTAATACTACTTTTTTTTTTATCAAAAATTATAAATATGATCTTCTTCTTGTACAAATTTATATGAATGACATTATATTTGGTGCTATTAATGAAGATTTGTGCAAAGAATTTTCTAAGTGTATACAAGGAGAGTTTAATATGAGCATGATGGGAGAGCTAAAATACTTCTTAGGATTTCAAGTTAAGCAATTTCAAGAGAAGCTTAAGAAGTTTGGAATGAATAAAGCTAAATAGAGTAAGACTCTAATGAGTACAACTACAAAACTATCTTTGGATGAAAATGGCAAATTAGTGGATCAAAATAAATATAAAGGAATGATAGGTAGTCTTCTTTATTTAACTGCTTCTAGACCCAATATCATGTTTGTCATATACATGTGTGCTCGCTTTCAAGCTTCTCCGAGAGAATCTCACTTGTCTGCTTTTAAACGTAAATTTAAATATTTGATTGGTACTTTTTCTTATGGCTAAGTACTTTCTTTAACTTAATTGCTTTTTTTGATATCAATTTTACTGTAAATATTTTAGATAAAAAAGCACCTCTGGTACATATCATTTTTTAGGAAATTGTTTGGTTTGTTGCTTTTTCTATTGCTGAAGCTGAATATGTGTCTGTCGGTTGTTATTGTGCTCAAGTGTTATAGATTCAACAATAGCTAAGAGACCATAATCTATGTATTTCTTGTACTTCCATTAAATGTGATAATACTAGTGCTATTAACTTGTCTAAAAATCCTATTTAGCATTCTAGGAGCAAGCATATTGATATTAGACATCATTTTCTAGGTGATAATGTGTAAAAGGGGAAGTTGTATTGGAATTCATTGACATAACTCACAAAAATACCTATATTTTCACCAAACCCCTTTATGAAGAAAGGTTCAATTTTATTAAACATAAGTTAAAGATGATAGATGGATCTTTTTTGAAATGATTTTGCATACAAAATTCTTTTTTAATGTCTTTGTAATGCTTGATCATTTTAAATATCTCAAAATTACTTTATTCAACTCAGTTTTTATCCTTGTATGGGCGTACAATCTATTGGTACGACCATGCAGACATATCTCTCTTCTATATTTCACTTACTAGTTTATCAAAATGTTTTCATATAAACTTTGGTATGGTCGCATGTGTTGATTGGTACGATCGTACATCTCTATTTCTACTTCATAAAAATTTTGGCAATAGCTGGTGTATGGTCGTACAACCACTTTAGTATGCCTATAAGCTAAACTCTTCAGTTTTTTCAAAAGTTCAAGTAGCTTTTATACAACTATACACTTCTTTTAATACACCAGTGTACTTAACTATTTTAAAACCCTTAAGTTTTAGTAGTTGTTGTATAGTCATATGCTCTTTTCCGTATACCTATACAAGATTTTGCACTTTGCCTTTTCAAATCCCTAAAATGTATTTTTACCCTAATTTCTTCTCTCTCCAACGTTTCCCCTTCATGTCTTCATCTCCCAAAACCATTTTTATCCTCTTTTCTTTTCAAATTCCTCTCAAAATTATTTTACCCATAACATTATCTCTTTAGTTTTCTTAAATATTTCCACATTCTCTTCCACCCATCCTCAATCTTGCATTTTCTCTCACTTTTTCAAGAAATCCTTGTGTTTTCTCTCTCTTCTCCACGAAAGCTTGCATTTCTCTCTCTTTTACCATAGTTATCATGTCTTCTGAGGGTGGAACCTCCTCATAACACAAGTACAAAGGCAAAGAGGTACGGGAAGAGACTCCACCTCCTTTTCATGGTCTCCAATTCATAAAACAAAAAGGTATTCTTTCTAGAAATGTTTCACTTCTTATCATTTTGCTTGTGCCTCTACCATGCATTCAGTAAGAATAGAGGATGAAATTAGGATATATTTGTCAAATGTTGGTTGGTTTACTTTAACTTTTCTTGATAATTAATGCATTGACAGTCTTACTCTTGGATTCCTCTATACGTTTAAGCTCAAAACACATAAGTTTAGATATTCATGCACATTTAAAATATTTTATAGGCCTTATGAACTTTCAAAAACTCAATCTGATAAGCTATTTAATTTTCATTTGGATGGAATTCAAAGTACCAAATTTGATAATTTTGACAAACATGATTTTTAGAAAGATATTGCATTGAATATTCTATTTCATGCTTCTAGACTTAAGGTGTCTTGTTTTAAATCTCATGCTTTGGTTTATTATCATCGTCTCATTTCATATGCTCTTTTTGGATGAACCGATTGTAATGATACTATAACCGGGCCTGATTTACTGTTTCTTTATTCCATGGTTACTGGTTATCATATTCAGACTAGTCACTGGCTTCAAGAATAGTTTATTGAAGTTGGTGACCATAACAATACTGGTCGCTCTGTCCTCTATGATCCTCATATTTTATATATGTATCATGCTTTAAAAGGTCTTCCCTTAAATGCTTTATCTCCTGGTCTTCCCAATCAAAATTTAGATCTTTCTTTCATTAAACATACATTGATTCTTGAGTCAAATAGGTTAGGCATGTACTCCACTCATAAGAAATATATCAAGCAATATCTTGAGTATATTTTAGGAAATGACTTATCAAATGACACTATTACCCTTTATGGTGCTAAATTTGTAGCAATCTATCATCATATAGGTGTCCTTATTCCTTCTGATATTGAGTATTCTGAGGATGATACTCCAACTATGTTTCATCCACCTACTAGTGCCCCTCGTGACTCGGCTTGTCATGAGGTTGTCATTCATTATAAAATATCAACGATATAGTGAGGGTGGTTCTTCTTTTGTAACTGAGCCTTCTATTCCTCCTTCTATGGTTGACCTTCTGATACAATAGTTTACAACTCTTAACACCAGACTTGATGCATTTGATCAATGCTTTGATAATATTGAGTCTCAATTTGATATTTTTTTATCAACATCTACATTAGCATAATCAAGAATTTCAAAAGGTCTACACCTCTACTATTGTAGCTTTCTAAAGCATTCAAACTCAGCTTGATCCACCTTTTCCTTCTTCCAATTGATGCTTTTTTGTTGTTATCAAAGGGGGGAGATATGCTTGGATTGCTTGGATTTGATTCATGTTCATGTTTGTTTTGGACTTATTTTTAGTTTATATTTGGTTGTTAGTTTTTAATTTATCTATTATTGGTACTATTTTGGTTTATGTATTTGAGCATTTGATGATTGATGATGCTAGTACTTTTTTTTATGAATGTCATGGACCTTTCTCTTTATATCTTGTGTTTTGTTATGGATGAGTATATACATGCTTATGTTGATTATATGCTCATAGTAAGGGGGAGTTTGTGATATTTAATAAATTGCTTGTCAACATCAAAAAGTGAGAGATTGTTAGCCCTATGGTCTATGGATTTTAATGTTAACAAACAATTCATATTATTTTTAGTGTCATTTATGTGTTTCTAGGTTATGTATGGTCGCACTACTGATTGATACGAGTATACCGAGAACCTTTAAATCATTTTATAGAAGTTCATATTTTTGGTAAAAGGTTTGGTATAGGTGTACGACTTATTTTGTAGGGTCATACTACAACCACAGCCTAAATCTGTATTTTAGTTGGGTGTACCATTTAGACATACAGCCATATATGACTTTAGGCATAAATTTTTCTATCTTACTTAAAAGCATTTCAATAGAACTATTGGCATTAAATGCTTAGAGTAACGAATTCTTGTTGAGAGAGAAGCATATTTAAGGTTTGAGAATCATTTCTTCAAGTAAGTAACTTGAATCTTAAGCTATTGTATCTTTCCTCTCTCAAATTACTCTTATTTTTTTGAATTCATTAATAACTCTACTTTGATTACTTTGTATTAGGTTAGTGAAAGTAATTACTTAGGTATTATTGTTGTAATTGAGAGTGTTATCTTGTGAGATTTAACTTTATTGTAAAGGTTTTAATGTTAGCCTATAAAATACTAGGGTTGGGATTATTGGTTGAAGAATCCATTTATGTAATCTTGAAAGATTTTAGTGGAACCCTAAGTTGCTACTTAAAAGAGTGGATGTAGGCAATTGTTATGCCGAATCACTATAATTTGTGTGTTGTCTACTTGTAATTTCAAATAATAATAGAGATTAAACATTAATAATATTATAATAATTAGAGTTAAAAACATTCTGACTTATGATTAAAAATCATATTTTAAAAAAGAGTGAAAAAATAAATACAAAAATAAATATAATAAAAATTAAAATAACATTTTCTTAAAATTAAACTTTAAAAAATGAAATTCTTTAAATTATGGAAAATGTTAATGTTGGCCCCATGGATTATTGATTTTAATATTAATAAGCAATTCATATATTATTTAGAATGATTTATGAGTTTTCATATTGTGTACGGTTGTACCATTGGTTAGTGCGGACGTACTAAGAGCCTTTGAGCAATTCTACATAAGTTTGCATTTTTAATAAAAGGTTTGGTACGGGCGTACCACTTATTTTGTACGATCGTACCACAACCACTACCCAAATTTGTATTTGAGTTTTAAGGAGCTGTCTAAGTGTACCACTTGGGTGTATGATCATACTTGACTTTAAGCAGAAAATTTTTTATCTTACTTTAAAATATTTTAATGGAACTATTTTCGTTAATTACTTAGAGTAATAAACCCCTGTTGTGAGAGAAGCATATTTAATGTTGGAAATTCATTTTTTCAAGTAACTTGAATCTTGAACTATTGCAACTTCTCTCTCCTCAAATTTCTCTTGTTCTCTTAGCTTCATTAATTGCCCTACTTTGATTATTTTATATTAGGTTGGTGAAAGTAATTGATTGGATATTATTGTTATAATTGAGAGCATAATCTTGTGAGATTAAACTCTATTGTAAAGGTTTGAGTATTAGCCTACAAAACATTGGGGTTAGGATTCTTGATTAAAGAATCCATTCTTGTAATCTTAAAAGAATTTAGTGGAATCCTAAGTTGCTATTTAGGAGAGTGGACGTACGTAATTGTTGTACCGAACCACTATAACTCTTATGTTGCCTACTTTGGATTTCAATTAGTATCAGAGCTTATGCTCATTTCTTGCTAGAATTAATCTTCTAGAGCTAAAGATAAGTGATAACTCAAAACATAGAGAGTCAATCCTATCAAGGCCTCCCTACTTTGATGGAACTAACTGTCTTTATTGGAAGTATAGAATGGAAGTCCTTTTGGAGAGTGATAAAGTGAATTTGTATAACTTAATTAAGAATGAATATATTCCTCCTACAATCACCATTGAATGTGTCATAACTTTGAAGCCAAAAGCAACTTAAACTAGAGAAGAGTTCAAAGATAATGCTAAAAATAAGAAGATGTCATGAGGAGTATGGTCATGTTTCTTATTGTATGATAACTAAGGAAGTACGAGATGCTTTAGAAACACACCATGAGGGAACCAACCAAGTCCAAATTAAGGTATAACTCTTGACTCATTAATATGAGTTATTTACCATGAAGGTTAATGTGAGCATTTTTAAGATGTACAATCGGCTCATTATTATTACAAATGGGCTTATAAAGTTAGGAAAGTGTATCATAAGGAGGATATTAATAATAAAATTCAATGGGTAATGTCAAAAAAGGATTAGGAAGCTAGAGTCACTTCTATAAAAGAAGCAAATGACTTGTCAGTTTTATCAACCAATGTACTTCTTGGGAAACTTCTTACACATGAGATAACCCTTAAGCAAGGAGTTGAAAAGATAAAAGAAGAGGAATTGCTTTAAAAGCCTCTAAGGAAGAAAAGAAGATTAAGTCCTCAAATGAAGAGGACATTAATAATGAGGTAGTTTTACTTTCCAAAAGAGTAAAAAATCTCCTCATGAAGAAAAGAAGACTTGAGAAAGACTTCAAAAATCCATTTAAAGTAGAGAAGGATCAAAACAAGAGAGAAGCCTTTAAGAAGAATTCGACTACTTGTTTTGAATCCAACAGACTAAGCCACATGAGAAATGAATCTCCAAGTTTTAAGAAACTATTCAAGCCATTTAAGAAGAAGGTATTGAAGGCTACTAGGGATGATGATAATGAGTCTCATGAGAATGAATCCGGTAGTGAAGGAATAACCAACCTTCACTTCATGGTATTGAAGGATGAACTCAAAAAGGATAAGGTTAGTACTTCTTCCCAAACTTATTATAATGATGATATGGAAAGATGAGACATACTATTATTATGGAAAGATGAGATATACTACTAATAAGTCTTACATTAGAAAAAGTCATTAGGTTACCACTTACATGACACCTATGCCACTAACCCCCAAGAACCTAAATACATTTGGGTACCTAAAACTAAGTGATTCTGTTTATTTGATAGGTGTGCTTGAAATTCAAGGTGAATGTGAACAATTGGTACCTTAATAGTGGATGTTCAAAGCGCATGACTAAGAATGCAAGCCTATTCTCTCAATTGGAGAAATAGAATGGTAGAAATGTCACCTTTGGAGACAATGCAAAAGGTAAAATGATTGGCATTAATAAGGTTGGTAAGGAATCTTCTTTCTTTATTAACAAAGTCCTATTAGTTGAAGGTTTAAAATACAATCTTTTGACTATAAGTTAACTTTGTGATAATGGTTATAAAATTATCTTTAACCCAAAAGGTTGTCTAGTCTATAGGATTTTTGATGACAAAGTTATTTTTCAAGGAGAAAGAGTTAAAAATGTTTATATGATTAATCTATATTCCTTTTTGAATAAAAGTATTAAGTGTCTTGTCTTTATAAGTGATGATTCTTGCCTATGACATAGACGACTTGGACATATAAGCTTTGAGAATATTGAAAATCTTCGAAAGAGTGAACACATTGTTGGACTCTTTAAAATCAAATTTCTCAAAGACAAGGTATGTGAAGCTTGTCAAATAGGTAAGTAAGTAAAATCCTCTTTCAAATCTAAAAATAAGATAACAACTACTAAGCCTCTTCAATTACTTCACGTGAATTTGTTTGGTCTTACTAGGGTTGCTAGTCTTGGAGGCATACATTATGCACTTGACATGAATGATTACTCTAAATTTACTTGGGTATTATTCCTAGCTTATAAAGATGATACTTTTCAAACTTTGATCAAATGTATGCAAAATGAAAAAGGATTTTATATTTCCTCTACTAGGAGTGATCATGGAAGAGAGTTTCAAAATGAAAGTTTTAAAATCTTTTACAATAATCATAGTGTTAATCATAACTTCTCTTCTTCTAGAACTCCCTAACAAAATGGGGTAGTAGAAAGGAAGAATAGAACTTTTTATGATATGACCCATACCATGCCCAATGAATATTATTTACCCTCATATTTTTGGGCTAAAGCAGTGAACACTGCTTATTATGTCTCAAATCAAGTTCACTTAAGACCTATTTTAAATAAAACTCTTTATAAGATATGGAATGGTAGAAAACCAAGATTTTCATATTTTAGAGTACTTAGTTACTAGTGCTACATATTAAACATCAAGGACAATCTTGTAAATTTTGATTTAAAGACTGATGAAGGAATTTTTCTTGGTTATGCCACTATTAGCAAGTTCTGTAGGATTTTTAACAAAAGGTCCTTAATAGTAGAAAAATATATGCATGTTGTATTTAATGAAACTAACCCCTTTGATCCGAGAAAGGATTTGTATGATGATGACACATGAACTTTCATGGAACATGGAAAGGATCATGAGGATTAATCTCAAGAGGTAATGATCACATGAGTTAAGAAGGGAGAAGATGATGAACTTCCTCCTCACATTGTTGCCATAAATATTTTACGTGAGTTTCTAAAGGATTGGCATTTTTCCAAAGGGCATCTTAAAGAGCAAATAATTGGTGAAACTTCAAAGGGGTAACCACTCATTCTCATTTTAAAGAAATTCATAACAATGTTTATCACATCCACACTCACACAATATTCCTATATGCATGTATTTTATGAGTACGTTACAGTGAATGATTGATTAAAGCATGAAATGCATAAATGAGATATAATGCATAAATGTTTTAAATTGATGAATATGATATAAAGTGCTTTATAAATAAGGGAATTCCATATGATAGGGAATTCATAAAGAAAAGAATAAAAAGAAGATGAAAGGATGTTTATAAAGGTGAACAAATCAGTTTTAGTCTTTATAAGTGAAAAACTTATGAAAAAGACATTGGTACGAGCATACGGGTGTACGTACAGGCGTACCATTAATTGTGTTTTAGTTTATATGACCGTACAGTTTGGTCATACCACATGCTAAATTAGGCAATAGTTTTTGTACGGGCATACCAAATCGGTGGTCATACCATCGTTTCAGCATAAACTGGTAATGAAGTTTTTGGATTGATATAGGTGTATGTGATACCATACGGTCGTACGTGATATAAAATTGAAATTTTAAAAGAGCAAAATTAGGTTAATTTCTCTCATTCCTTCTTCAATACACAGATAATTTCTATTTTTCTTCATCTCTTTATGTTCTGAGTTAAATAAATGTATCATTCTAAGGTAAAATCATGCAAAGAATTCAGTTTTCATATTGATTTAGTGTTCTATATGTTTTACCTATGTGTTTTTATTCCCTTCTATACTTTTTACTTTTGTAATTAAGTAAGAAGTTATTGTAAGGTTTGAGTTAATTGTGTGCAAATGGAAGAATTGGATTGTTAGGAAGATAAGTTGCTAAATTTGATGTTTTAATGAAATTGAACGAGTTTCTGTGTAAATTCCTAAGTTATAACTCTAGAATTTGTTATCTTGGTTACCACTGGAAATGTGTCAATAATGTTTGATGGTATTTCTAAGGTTTGATGTGCTTAAAGATTGATGGAAAGATGACTATATATGATAATAGCTTGAATTCAAAGTTATTGTCTAATGTGATAATATATTGAGTTTTATTCGTTTAGGGAGAAAAATTATGTAAACCTTGAAATTGTTTAAAAACATGATTGAATAATATATATATATATGTTGAACATGGAGTTTGGTTGTATGTATATATATGTTATGGCATGAAGAATGCTAAAAGATTCATTAATGACATCAAGGGAGTTAAAGTATGAAAGTTTTGTAATATGAAAGATGAAGTTGTATAATTGTAAATCTAGATATATTGTATTTAGATAGGGCTTAAAACAACATTTTCATGTATTAAATATGGTTATATGACTCTTAACTGTGAAGTGTAAAATGCTATAAGATAGTATAGTAATTATATACTCGATATGAATCAAAGTTGACTTAGGATTTCATGTCATGACTAAATATGGATTGCTTAAGATGCTAAGTCAAGTACAATAAGTAAATGAATTTATTAAATGGATGTAAAATGGTAATGTTACAGGTTCAACTCAGAAAGTTCATACTTCTCTTTCAGGTATCGATAGGGGCAAAACAATAGTAGGTTTGTGCTATTCATCTTATGAACCCGCATAGGGTCTTAAAATGATTATTTCTCACTTAATTGCTTATGATAGAAACATAATGAGAATATGTTGAAAATGTTATTATATGGTCATCATTGCTTATGGTAATTAAAGCATGAGTTATGCATCATGTCATGAATCATCCATACATAAAGACATATTCATGACATATCATACAGAGGATATAAAGGGGAAAAGAAAGTGATATACAGAGCAATGTTCATTGATTACATACTGGGTCATATAGTTATTATTGATTTCCTTGATGAAATCATACAATATAGTTTCTTATTATGAACCATAGAGAAATGTTATGTTCCTACGGGAACCAAAGAATGATATAGTACCAGTACATAGAGAATGGACCTAGTATAGGATTGTGCATAATCATATAAAAAAAATGACATATTACAAGAAAATCAGAGGGAGAATGCAAAGCATGAATGCATTCTCACAGACATACATCATCATTCATATATCATGAAAGTATAGTGGATGGAATGATGAGTACATTACATTTGTGCTTATATATCTGTACATAGGGTAAGGATGTACAATATAGTATTTAATACATGAAAATTTATAATGAATTTTTCTATGGTATTTGCTCCTATCTTTACATGGTATGTTATATCTGTTTATTATAACAGTTAATGGTTATGTAAAATGACATGATATGATACAGTTATACTGCTAAATGTTGAGTTTCAATGATTTGACTTTAATATGATACTTATGATATATATGTTCATATCATTTACTCATTTTATAGCATCACTAAGTTTTATACTCAGCATTTATTATTTGATGAACGCAGGACCAGAACCAGGACCAGGACCAGGACCTTTGAGTGAAAATTTAAGCTGACCAATCTACAGTCAAGAGAGATTGCGATTTCTAGGAATCTCACTCTCAAAGCAGTTTGGATCAATGTAACATACTCCTTAGTGCTTGTATATGCAGCTTATTATATTAACCTTAATGGTAGTAATATTTATGTGATGTATTTTTATATTGCGTGTATTATCAATGTCACACCCCCGATCCAAACTCAAGAGGATGCGACAAGCTCCCGTAGCATAACCGTCGCCTACCCGTCTCAGGCAAACAACGACTATACCACAAGGGAAGCTAATCTGCTAATGCTCGTATAAGAAATCCAAAAGCATACAGAGTACGCAGAAGCATAAAACTAAAACCTGGATATATATATTAATACATGGATTCTTATACAAAGTACAATTCGTATCCTGCCAATTCTAAAAACAACAGAGCCTATGCACAAATATACAACTGCAGGAGTCCGTCCCGAAGTCCAAAGCACGACCAGACCAGCTGCTGTACCTCTAGCCCCGCTGCTCTCCCTCAGAACTCGGACCTACGTTCATCAAATGACAAACGCTGAGAATAACTCTCAGTGGTGCAAGGAACACATCACAAATACCAAGCACAGGCATCATACAAACAGCATACGGTAAAGCATACAGTACTTAACCAAGCATATAGTCATACGACCTATCAATCAGGCACACGCACATGGCATACAGCCAAACAACACACAACAGGCATACAGCTGATCAATCACAGGCACACAGCCATCACACATACGGCAATCTCTGCCACCCAGACATCCATACTGCATCTCACAATAGGAATGCCCGGCCAACCAGACGTCCATATTGCATCTCACAATACAGAGAGCCCAGTCAATGCACT
>CANYBF010103107.1:0-20083 GCA_948192965.1 Dalechampia spathulata
ATTCAGTCCCGAAAGGGCTCCCGACCAAACGTCTTTACTATGCAACGTGCGTAGCCTATAGGGCTATGCGCTACGCACGTTGCATTTTTGACCTATGCGCTCCGCCTCGTACGGGGTGGAACAGGATGTGTGCCATATGTCTAGGAAAGTGCAAACGACATTTCGAGAAACTTTGCAGTTATAAGTTTTCTCAAATTCGGCCCCGAACATCGAGTTTTGGCTAATGGGCCTAATTTGGGCCCAATAGGCCCATTAAGGCTAAAATAAGGCATACGGGATGCCGTGGGTCATGTCTCGCGTAGGTACTAGCGGAAATGTGTTCTACACGTCGAGAACACTTAAGTTAGTGAATTCAGGCGGTGGGCCCGCTTGGGTACTATTCATGATGAATAGTATCCTTGTGGGCCCCACAGCACAAAAGGGCCCGAAAAGTGGCAAATAGCATACCAAGCATTTTGCCTCTAGTGAGGCAGTGAATAATGTGTGTTCTGTGTGTACAGAATGCCTTAAAACGGATAATAGTGGGAAGCGGGCCCCACTAGTGTCTGGCGGGCCCTACAACGTGGTGAACCTACAAATGTGGCATTCGGAATGCCACGAGATGTGCCTTGCATAAGGCAACAGTGGAATGTATTCTGTAAGTACAAAATACGCAGAATTGGCTAATTGGGGAAGCGGGGCCGCCTGCATACTATTCACAATAAATAGTAACCTAGGTCCAAAATGCAATATTTTACATTCTGTGTATCCTACCACGCGTAGGCAGGCATGAAATGTATTCTGTAAGTACAAAATACACAAAATAGGAAATATGAGCAGCAGGCCCCACTAATGTTCTAGGTGGGCCCCACAGCATAGTAGGTCCAGAAAATGGCATTTGCGATGCCAAACATTGTGCCTTTCGTAAGGCAGCTGGACAATGTATTCTGTAAGTACAGAATACACAGAATGGGTTAATAGGGGCAGTGGGCCCCGTTTCTGCTAGATGGACCCCATCTATGTACTATTCATGATGAATAGTACCCAGGGCCAAAAATGCAATGTTTTGCATTTCAAGCAATCTGCCTTACGTAGGCAATAAGGAAGGGTGTTTTATACATACAGAACACTCAGAATACGTGGCGGGTCCCGCCAGGCGTCATGGTGGGCCCCACCAGTCCTGAGATGTTCTGCGCACTAGAACACACAGAGGGAAGACACAAAGGTCTATGTGCATAATTGGGATCGATAGCCGAATGAACAAAGATCCAGAATTATACAATGGTGAAAAGTCAGGGTTAACAATAACATATTTATAAATAATTTATATAATATGATGGTTATGAACTTTATATCTACTTTCACTTGATAAAGCCATCAAGGAAGCCAATTATATCAAACCTAGGTAGATGCATGAGTTATATTACCAAAAACAAATCATAAAAGAACTATTATATTACAATTCTTCTTTTGGAAACTTTTCCTTTTTGGGTAACTCCTTAATCCCTTTTGAACTCTTTGTCCTCTGTCTTCAAATCCTATATAATCTAATTACATACTATCAAAAGGAAAGCTTAAGTTATATTTGAAGGAGTGGATGATAAGAGAAATATATTTTGGAGATAAATAAGGTAAGACATGACATACATGCCTTATTTAACAAAAATGAAAAACCATGCATATGCTAAATTGTATTGGTTAATTCCATAAATCATTATCATATCATAAATACATATATTCATTCATTTATACATTAATAATTTATAGATTATTAATTTTCATTGAAAGTCTCTTTGGCTTGTTCTAAATGCAAACACTTTGGATTTATTTCTTGTTTTAGCATACAGAAGGTTGATTGCTCCCATATTTGAGAATTGCCATTTTGAATTATTTAGTTAAAATCCTTTCAAATTATTAATATATTACATATTTATAATCATAATCTCATTAAAACTATAAATATGAAAGGTCACCATAACTAAATCACATTTAATTAGAAAAAATCATAATTTGATCTTTTAAGGCTAAAACCATCTTGCTTATTTACAATTTCTTTTTATTAATTATTTAATCTCATTAAATAATCATGAATCCATAATATATCATCATTTAAATTATATTTAAATAATAATACATCATTAAAAGAGATCATAAATATTAACAAGAAAAATTAATTCAATATTATAAATATGTGTATATGTAATTTATTTTGGAACATGTAGCCATTACCATAATAACTTTAATTATCATGATTTTATATGGTCATATTAAATAAGAAATAATGTCATACCATCAATTAATATATATAACAAATAAGGTAACTTAAAAATATAAATGGAAAGCCATCATATTAATGGAAATAATTCCATTGATACTCATCCTTTGATATTTCACATTTTAAATTTCAAAATAAATATTTAATAATTTTCAAAATTAATAAAATTTTTAGTTATGATCCTTATTAGATCTAATTCAATAGAAATTAACTCTTATCAATTAAATTAACATATCTTGGATTAAATCAATTAAACATGTTGAATACTCAATATAACATACTTTATGCATATATAAACATGTAATTAAATCAAAACAATTTGAATTCATATTATACATCATTCTTATTTTTTAAACATCATATTAATATATTATTTTGTTGATCCATATCAAATTTTAATGATTAAAATCAATAGAATTAAGCAAAAAAATAAAAAATAAGTACATTTATAATTCGACAATTATAACATTTATGTGTGTATTTCACCAAACTTTTTAGAAGATTGATCAAACATGAACATATGATATTATTTGATTTTAATCATTTTCCAAAAATCATAAAATTAACATAAACTTTTCAAGAATTAATTCTCATAATAAACCAATAAAAATAGAAAAATGTGCATGCTATAAGGAGAAGAAAACCAAAAATTTCAATTAGAGCTTTCATGTGTTTAATGTGAAACTAAGCTTTGATACCATTGTTGGTTTTTATAGTTTAAAACATAGTGGAATAAATTAAAATTTTTTAATTAAAATAAAAAATCAGGTGAAAATCTTTCATCAAATAATCATGAAAAAAACATAGAGAGTGAAAACATGGTATAGAGATCTAGGTAACACTTACATATTCTTGACGTTCTCCTTTAATCTTTTGCTTTAATTATGGTTATAGTAAACCAACAAGTATCTAAGTGTAGGATAACCTCTAAAATGATCCATACTAGATGAAGAAAATAATGCAAATTGAATCCTAGTAAAGATAACATAATTTATAATGGCTCCACACTAAATTTTCCTATATGCACTTACCTAAGCAAAGACTTGGGTTTTCACTAATCTTTTAAGAAAGATACAACCTTAGAATCTTAATTCTAGATACAACCCTAGTATTTTCAAAGGATTACACTTAAACCTTTACAACAAGAGTTTGTCTTACTCTTTTCTCTCTTAATATAAAAGAAATATAAACAATTAAAGCTCTCACTATACCCAAATTACAATAATAAAAGAATGTACAAAGAGAGCTGTAAAATTGGTTGTAAGAAGAGAGAGTAGATATCAATTCATAAGGAATAGAGTTACTTATTATAAATATTCTCTAATAATAAATACCCTTCTCTCTTGGTAAAGGTCTTTACTAATGCATTTAATGGATTTGAAGCCGTTACAAACTATTTTAATAAACTGTAGAAAAAGCAACATATAAGTTATGTATAGTTATATGTGAGACTATACTAGTAACCAAGAAGACATGGTACAACTGTACAAGATATGGTATAGTCGTACGATTACCTACTACTCATAAATAAAAATGCAAGATGTGACTTAGTCAAATTATAGGAGATGGTGGTATGATCATACCACAAGTTATTATCAAAATTCTGAAGAAAGCTAAAGGAAATAGATTTTAGGCTAAAGGTATGGTATGTTTGTACATAATCCTATATAATTGTACATGCATAATATATCTAACATTCACTTTAAGTAAAAGCCCTTCTATACAGAGAAGTATGGTGTGATTGTACCAAGATATGGTATGTTTATACCATAAGTTGTTAAGATAACAAAATAAATAAACAATTAAACCACTAATTATTAACATCAAAAATAAAATTCCTAACATAAAGTCCTTTGCAGTATGACCTAAATAAAGAACTAGTATGTTTAGATGAAGAGTTGCATGTGTTTCAAATTTTTTCTTTTCTTTGTATGATTGTTAAAACTAAGAGATAAGAGAAAGAGGAAGAATGGTAGACTAAGTGAAAGAGGAATGTCATAATCATTAATACAACCATATTTAAATACTAGAATAGTTTTGATGTATGTTTGAGTCGGTTATATGTAGTTAATTTATTTTAAATTATTTATTAATTTATTTATCTAATAATTTTTAATAATATACATCTAAGTTATAATTAAATAATACACCAATGAAATTACATGATGAGCAAATAATATTGAAAATATAATGAATTAAAAGAATTAAAAGGTGATTTGAGTATTAATAATTAAATTACCACATGCCTAATTCATTTGATAATTTATTTATAGTAAAGATATTAAATATGTAATTTACCATGTATGCTTAAGTGAGATTATGAGCATGTTGGTAAGAGCTAGATAAATAGGGGTTTCAGTTTTTACTTTTTATTGGAAAGATCAAACCATGCTAAAGACAAAACCTCACTACCCAATGAAGGGTTAGGAATTGATCATGCTAGTAGCTAATGGATTAAAAAAAGGAATTTGTTGATTGAACTTTAAAAAAAGAAGAGATGGATAACCAATATAATCTAAAACACTCACAACATTACACTGTACATATAACTTGAATGAAGCTAAACATAAACAAAACCATAATTCATTTCCTTGATATGGAAATGCTTGATAGTTTAGAAGGATAAGAGGCCGTCGAGAAGAATTTGATTCATCTTGTTTAGGATCGGTAAGTTAGAAGCCATATTATATAAGGAAATTAACATTAATTATTAAGAAGGTTAGTTAATATATGGTAATGTAATTATTTAAATTTATAAGGATGTTAGTTGAATAAGTCATGTTGTTAAGCAAATAAATGTATTTATATGTACATGTGGATTTATGTATTCAATAATTTATAATAGGTTTGTTATATATGGAATTACTAAGTTATCAAAAATAACTTTATGAAGTACGCATATACATTTTCTCCATCTTGTCCATATTGAAACATTTATATGATTGAAAAAGACATTAATACATTAATATGTATAGAATTTAACCCTTTCCTTATGACCACATATGTATAGAAAATAGGCCTTATGATTAAGGCCAAGAGTGACATTAAAAGCATTATGTGAGGCTAGAAATTAAAATTTAAAAACTTGGTTCTAAAAGGTTATCTAACCTAACGTATAGGTTAAGTTAAATGTGGTAATTTAATTACTCATTATTTGTCATACCCTAACCCGGTGTAACACGCTCCTGTACAGTAGTTAATAATCCCCTAAGCAAGGAAATCATTAATTATTCTACAAAGGACCTATATTTTTTTTCTTTTATTTTGATCATGTGTTGATACATTTAATTGTATCCGATAATATTGGTACTTGTAATCCAATGACACTTGTAGACATGTATAATATCAATATACAAAGGTATCCATCCATTATATCTTAAAAGATATATCTTAAGTTTATCATGCATAAACCCACCATCACACATTATATGTGATATGTCTATTACATAATTTTACATAATAAGGTGGTATCGATATTAAACACATCAAACATTCATAATAAAGGTATTACTGCCGCTAAGGTTAATTTAACAAGCCACATATATAAATACACCATGGAGTATGTTACATTAGCCTAAAATGTTTCGAGAATGAGATTCCTTAAAATGGCAACCTCTCTTGAATGTAGATTGGACAACCTAATTCTTGCCTAAAGGTCTTGGTCTTGCATTTATCAAATGACAAACACTGAGTATAAAACTTAGTGGTGATATAAAATGAGTAAAAGACATGAACACGTATCATAAATATCATTTTAAAGTCAAGCCATTACAAACCATCATTAACCGATAAAACTATAACATATAATGTCATTTTGCATCACTCTTTAACTGTTAAAATCAATGCATATAATATGGATACATACTATAGAAGAATCCACTATGACTTTATCTATATCAATTACTGTAATGTACAGCATTACTCTGTACATCTTTGTATAAGCACTATTATAATGCATTCATCATCTATCCACTATACTTTCATGATTTATGAATGATGATGCATATCTATAAGAATGCATTCATTCTTTGTGTTCTCTCTCTGATTTTCCTGTAATATTTCATTTCTTTTCTGTATGATTGTACACAATCTCTATTTGTAACTGGGCCCCTTTATGTACCGGTACTCATCTCCTATAGGAGGGCATTATAACTGTATGGTTCATTAAACCCATTTTTCTTTTTTGTATGTATCGATACTCATCTCCTGTAGGAGGGCATTATAACTGTATGATTCTATTAAGGGAATCGATATTAAATATATGACCCAGTACGTTATTAGTAAATATTGCTCTGTATATCAATTTCTTTTCCCTCTTATATCCTTTGTATGATATGTCATGAATATGCCTTTATATATGAATGATTCATGACATGATGCATGACTTATGCGTTAATGAGTGTAAACAATGATGATCATATGATACCATTCACAATATAAACTCACTATGTCATTATCATAAGCAATTAAGTGAGAAATCATCATTCTAAGACCCTATACGGGGTCATAGGATGAATAGCATACACATTTAAATATAGGGATATTATTTCAAGACCTTAAATGAGGTTATGAAGTGAAAAGCACAAACCTGCTACCCCTTTACCCTTATCGATAGCTTGTGGAGAAGTATGAGTCTTGTTCATTACACCTGTATCATTTTCATTTTACATTCATTTAGTAAATTCATTCATATTTTATACTTGACTTATCATCTTAAAGGATCCATATTTATTCATGATAAGTAACCATCATTAACCTTTAAATAACAATAAGCATATAAGCATAATTTGATTACAATATTTCACATTTTGCAATTAAGCATTATACCTGCCTTTGGACATTTCATAAGTGAACAACTTAATTTTAATTAATCAAATCATAAAATGTATATTGATAAAGTCCATAAATAAAAGTATATAATTAATCATTCAAGTATACCAACAAGTTTGCAATGCTTACTAAGTTAACTCCTAAAGCAAAATACTACAACAAAATACAAAATCATACTACCCTTAAGTAGTATTCTTCTTTCCATGAGACGTTTGACAAAGTAAATGACATAAAAACAAATCAAGCCTTATTTCATTGAAAACTAGACTCAAAGAGCTTTCTAATGATATATTACTCACATTAAAACTCATCTGATAAGGCCTCCAAACATTGCTTACAAAATCACTCATTAAAGCTAAAAACCGGTTATGGCCACGATCGTGGCTTCACTTCCACGATCGTGGATTTAAGTGGAAACTTCTCAAAACCTACTAGAGAAAACCACGATTGTGGCTTCGAAGCCACGAGCATGAAACTAGGTTTAAATTTCAATCAAAACTTACTCTAAAACACCTCCAAATGATTCCTTAAGCTTCATAATCCATTACTATACCTAAAACATCTTGAAATCACTTCTAAAACTTACTAGAAACATTAATTCAACAAACTTTAAAGTTCAAACATCCATAAAATATAATTCATCATTTCCAACACATCACTTGGTTGCTCCTTCCATAACAAGCAAGAAACTAATTTAGTTTCTTTATAACTAATCACTATTAAATTCAAACTCAACTTCACATAATCAAGAACTCAAATCGTCATACCACAAACCATGTTTTTATCCAATGGAAACTAGAAGAAAACAACTCATCAAACATAAGGAACAAAAGAAAACAATAACACTCTTCAATTCATACTTCTTCTTACCTAGATCACAATCCCTTGAAGATTTAGGTTTATAAGAACAAAGAAAGGAGAATGAAAAGAAAAAATGAGTAAAGCATATAAAACACCAAAAGAACATGAAACCCAAAAGCTATGCATGGTCATACCTTGAATTGCTATGGTTTTAATTTAAGCTAGGTCATAAGAACAAGAGAGGAAGAAGAAGGAGCAAAACATGAAATGAAAGGAAGAAGGGAAAATACTTGGCTAATATCCTCTTTATTATTATTATTATTATTATATATTTTTTATCTTATTATTATTATTATTATTATTATCCTTATTATTATTATTATAACTTAAGATAGGAACCATTGTTACTTCCTTACATAATTTTATTTCCTCTCCTCCTTATTAATTGAAACATCATTCTTACATCATACCACACTTACCACTCATTTAATATAATATGAACAGAAGTCTTACAGAATTAAATTTCCTGATATAACCTTAACTTTCATAGAATGCCATTTATATCCTAACTTAAAATTTAACATACCATTGCTTCTAAATTTACTTTAACTTATATCCGCACACTTTAACACATACATTATCATATAATAACATGTTAAACATACCAAGGCATCATTTAACATACATTAATTTCATTATAAAGCTTCATTCAAGGCTTTCAATAAAACATACCAAAATCACATCTTTAATGTATAAACACTTTTATAATCATCTTCACTTTCTTTTCATTTCTTTCTCTATAAATTCCATATCATATGGAATTTCCTTGATTTATAAGACATTTAATTTTACATTCATCACATTAAATAATTTATGCATCATATCTTATTCATGCATTTCATGCACTAATTAATCTTTAACTGTAACATATGCATAAAATACAAACACACAGGGATGTTATATGTGTGGATGTGACAACTCTCTCCAAAAAAAAATTTCAAACCAAAATTCTAACCTGAATCGATTGAAAATAAATGAGGGTACTGCTCTCTTATTACTGATTCTCTTTCCCAGGTAGCATCCTATCCTGTACGATAATTCTATAACACTTTTACCAAGGGAATCTGCTTATTTCTTAACTATTTAACTTCTCTAGCCAGTATCTTTACTACTTCTTTTTTTATAATATAGATCAGGTTGTATCTCAATAGACTCAGTAGATATAATATAAGATGGATCCGATCTATATCTCCTTAACATTGATACATGAAACACATTGTGGATCCTATCCAATTCTGGACGCAAAGCTAATCTATAAGCCAATGGTCCTACTCTTTCCAACATTTCATAAGGTCTAATGAATTGAGGACTCATATTGTACCAATTTAGGTTTAATGGTCCTACTCTTTCGCATATTGTACCAATTCAGGTCTTACCAATCTTCGTTCTCCAACTTCATCTTAATGTAAAGGAGTTCTGCATCTTTTGCCATATAAAGCTTTATAAGGAGCCATCTGTATACTAGATTGGTAGCTGTTATTATAAGCAAATTCAATCAATGGCAAATATTCATTCTAGCTACCTTCCCACTCTAATACACATGCCCGAAGAATATCCTCTAAAATGTGAATTTCTCTCTCTGATTGCTCATCCATTTGTGGATGGAAAGTAGTACTAAAATGCACTTTGGTACCTAATGCTCTCTAAAAACTCTCTCAGAAATGAGATGTAAATCATGGATCTCTATCTGATATAATGGATGTTTTACCATTGATATACTAAGCATCGAGCCACATACTCTGCTATGTCTTTCTTCATACCAACCCATCAATATTGTTGCTTCAAATCCCAATACATTTTTGTACCCCCTAGGTGATATGAATATCTTGAACTGTGAGCTTCTTTCAAAATTTGCCTCTTTAGATCTTCATTAGCTGGAATATATAGTCGTGCACCATGTCTTAATATACAATTATCAGCCATTGTAAACACAGTATTATTATTACCATCTTGCACCTTTCTCAATTGCTTTTGATATTCATAATCATGTACCATACACTCTTTGACTTGATCTATCAAATATGGCTTTACCTGTAATTACAATTTAGCTAAAATACAGTTTAGTTATCTTTTAAGTATAAAATTCATTTATAAAATCTCTTTCATTAGCATCACTGGTGATTGTTGCAATGTAGCAAATATCTTCCTACTCAACGCATCGGCCACTAAGTTAGCTTTCCCTGGATGGTAGTCTATCATACAATCATAGTCCTTGATTAACTCTATCCATCATCTCTATCTTAAATTCAATTTCTTTTACATTCCTAAATATTTTAGGCTCTTGTGATCTGTATAGATGTAACATTTCTCACCATTCAAATAATGTCACAAGATCTTTAAAGCAAACTGTAAGAGTAGCGTGCCCCGGACGCGGGAGCGTTGCACACTGTTCAGCGTGAGATGCCGTGGTGCTTGCTCTCAATGGCGTACTTCCATAGTTGCTTGGTCTTTAACCTAGAAAGATCGCGTCGAGTTAAGAAGTGGAGTCGTCACCTAGTTTGTTTTGTCAATTCAATTGAATGACAAGAAAACTAGGAAATAAAACCCGGGCCTTCCTGTGTTGGAAAGCGGCCTGAATTTCTTCAGAGTTTGGGTTCGGGATTTTGAATTTATTAATATTCCATTTTATTATGTTCACTTATTTAATTTTAATGAAAGCTCCTAAGCATGGAATTAGGTTTAAGTTTGATTAACATACTCTTGCATGGCATAAAGCATTCAAAGAGGCATACACACATTATAAAGCATAAAGAAGGCATAAAGAAAGCATAAAGAAAGCGATAAAGTGTAGAAAATAAATGCAGGAAAATAAAATGTGGGTATTTAAAATACAACCCACCCAAATAAAAGAAAAGCAAATAAAGCAAATAAAGCAATTTGGGTATTTAATACAACCCAACCAAAAATAATTAAATAAAAAGCATAAAGCAAATAAAATCCTAATGTTGGGCCCAAGGCGCAATTCCTCTCTTCCAAGTCCAATGGGGTTGCTTTTGATTGAGCCTCGGGCCCGACCCATCTACTTCCTCCTCTTTCCCCAAATCAGACCTAATTAATCTGCAAAATCAAATCAAAGCGCATAAAAGGGAACAAATGCAAGAAATAAAGGCATTAATCATGAAATCAACACACAAATCATGCAATCAGACATAAATAATTAAAAGGAAAATACGGAAATCAAGAAAACAAATCTTATTTTTTTGGATCATACGCGATCGCGCATGATATTGTGACGATCATACGCGATCGCATATGATCATATGTGATCGAAGCAAACGATAAGCAAATCATATACGACAGGCTTAAAACATAACACACAGTATTCGACAATCAAAAATAAATCAAAACAGCACTTTATGGAACATGCGCGATCGCGTATGATATTGAGATTATCATACGCGATCGCATATAATCATATGCGATTGAGGCAATCAATTAAGAAATCACACGCGCGGGCTTAAAATATCACACAGAGCATTCGACAATCAAAATAAATTAAAAATAGAATGTTATAACATATGCGATCGGGAAGATCATACGCGATCGCGTATGATATGGTGAAGATCATACGCGATCGCATATGATAATGTGCATGCAAAATGAAGCGAAAGCAAAATATCAAAACACATAAAAAAGCATGCGTAAATCATGAAATCAATTCAATTTTCATCAGAATAATACATGAACATAATGAAAAATGCATAAAAAACATAAAAAAGGATAAATCTACCAACCTCTCGTAGATTCTCCTTAGCTCCGAGTATGAGGAAAAGAAAATAGTCCAAAATCCAAGCGTTAGGGAATAAAAACACCTAATCCAAGTGATTTGTTGTGAGTTTATTATGTTTTACTAACCCCCAATTGCTTAGATTAATCCAAATGAGGTTTAAGGAAGCAATAATCACGTTTTTAGCCGTCAGAAACCCTAATCCCGTCGCTCTCAAAGTGCCAACCCCTGTCAGAATGGAGTTCCAAAGCTTTTATAATTTCTATCCTGGAGACATATGCTATCGCGTATCTTATCATATGCGAAACCCTAAAAGATACACGATCGCGTATCCCAACATATGCGGCGTGTCACAAAGATACGCGATCACACATCTTCGTACATATGCGGGGGTGACGCCCAAAATGGGCCAGAATTGGCCCAGAATGGTCGGGAATGATCCGAAACAACCCAGAGTGGCCCAAGACCAACCGAAATGGTCCAAAATCATCCCGGATTCGATCCGAGTCAAGCCGGTCCAAAATTAGGGTGCGACACATTGCTTTCATAAGCCATTCCTTCTTGTTATGTTGCATTCAACCATTGGTTATTGGCATGAACATAATATGAGGGTTGTGAATGAAGGAGAATAATGAGAGAAAATGAGGAAAAGGCATGTTGGATCATATATTACAGGATTCCATAATGAAATCGTATATTATATTGCCTCCTACGGGAGTTGAGTCTCGAGACATAGTTTAAAAAGGGGCCTACGGACCAAGATTACAGTTGCCCTCCTTCGGGAGTTAAGTACTAGTACATAGGGATCCAACATAGAGAGAGAGATTGTGCACAATGAACGGAAAAGAAAAAGGGAATGAGAGTACAGAAAAGAAAGAGAGAGAAAGGGAATAAAACATGACATTGCATCATGTTATTGCCTTTCGATATGCTTGTTTTTGTTATGTATGTTGTATGTTAACTAGCACCATTGAGTTTTAGACTTAGTGTTTATCAATTGATGAACGCAGGTTCCGAGCCCACTATTGAAGGCCCAGAGCAGTGATTGCCGTGTCAGCAGAGAGACGGATTCAACAGGAATCCTATTCTCGAGGTGGTCCTGGACAGCCGAGCATGCTTTCTTTTTATTTAGGCCTATCTCTCTAGCTTGTACATCGTAGAGGCAGTAGCATATGTAGTTTGGTGGTGATTTTGTTTGGGAACAGTGTATTTCCCCTGAACCTGTTTGTAATAACATTTCGATGTATATAGATACATATATTTTTGGAAATGTTCATTCAATTGAATGTATGTTGATTATCCAGGGTTATTTTTCTTGGTTCTTTATGTCTATTGCACCACCATACTGTATGTGGTCCCCATACGACATCTTTTTATATATGTACAGGTATCCCTTGTAGTGTATACAGCAGTTTTCCGTACGGGAGGTCGTTGTGTATGCTACGGGAGCATGTTACCCCAGGTATGGGCTGGGCGTGACAAAAAGTTTGTATAATACCAACATTGGCTAGTTCAGGTGGTACGACACTCAGATTCCTTAAGTGCTTTGTGTATGGAGAATTTGACCCTTTTATAGGCCGTTATAGAAATTTGACAAAAGCACATTTATAAAAAAGGAACAAATACATTTACCTTTGCTAATTGGGTTAGGTGGTCAGACCTAATACCCCTTAAGCCATTTTTGGTGTATGGAGTTGATAGCAATGGGAGAGTAACCTCCTATTAGGACCGATTAGATTTCAAATTTTTGGAAGTTCCTATAAGTTTTAATTTATTACAAAAATGGTTTTGCTAAAATGTATTGGAACAGGGCAATTGGAGCTTGGCGGAACTGTAATTATGCTACTATGTGTTTACTTGTGAAAAATATTTTTTCTTGGACATGAACTATAAAGGCTGTGCATAATTTTATTTACTGAGACCTTGAGATTTCTACCATGAATGTTGAACTGTTAAGCTATTTTGATGAGATTGGCTATAATTGAATGCTAAGAATGATTGTTATTTCCTTGACTTTAGTTGCTTTGATGGAATTGATTTTGGGATTTTGTTTGGAGGAAGAGATTAAGAATGCTTGAGGGCAAGCATTGATTAAGTGTGGGGGTATATGATGAAGCGCTAAATTGCATATTTTTTATAGTAAAAATGGTCTGTTTTAGGTTGGTAATTTGGCTAGAACAGTTGACTTGGTCTTATTTTTGTAATTTGCAGGTAAAAAGAGTGAAAAAGTAAAAAGATAGATAAAATGACATTTTTACTTTATTTTTGATCAAATGATGAAAATACAAGGCTTATGACCGTAGATTATAGGCACAAGAAGGCCAAAAACATCTGGCACCTGATGGCTAAGTTGTTTTAGTTTTGAAATTCAAAAATCAGATAGGGATTATATCATATTTTATGAACAGAGGATAGGAATGTTATCTTAGTTATTTTATATTTATTTTATTACATTTTCTCACTTCTATAAATAGGAGGATTTGTTCTTATTACAGGAGGAGGAATTAATTAGAGATTTTGTAAATTAATTTAATTATTCTTTCCATTTAATTATTTTCTTTATTTTTCTTTATGTTTTATTTTTTTATTGTGCCTATGATGCTTGACTAGACATTTCTTAATTCCTAATCCGAAGCAACACAAAGTAATTCATTGAAAGTTATATGAGATCTAAATGTTTTTAATTTTAATGGTAAATCACTATTTACCTAACTTTTGTTTATCATAGAACCATTATTATTTTGGAATATGTGCAAAAAGAACTCGTCCTATGTGTTTGATTATAATATATTGCTATACGAGTTATGTTGATTCAAAATTGTCTCTCAACTTCCTAGAGTAACAATCAAAATATTATTCAACTAAATTGAGGTTTAATTATTTTGTGAATTTTGGCGATCTGGTTTGAACATGGCGGAGCTGGTTCTTAAGTGTTAACTTGAGTCAGGTTCTTTTAGTTCTTAATGCGGTTTTTTGGAAGATTGAGTGAGAAGCTGATTCCATTGTGTTTATTCGGGAACTAGGGCGATTGTAGAGAGTTGCTTCCTGGTCATTTTAAAATTAAGGAAGAATTGGTTTGTGCAATGCTGATGTCGACGTGCTATAATCGGCTTAATGATTTTTACTATTAGACTATATCTGAATAAATGATCGTAACCTTTCAATGAATTATTTATGACTTCTCGATTAGGAAATTTCTTAAATATAATTTTCCCTTCAATCAAAATTTTTCAATTTTTACTTTATTTATTTTTTCCAATTTATAAAATATTTTTTTTTATTTTATTTATATGCAAAGAATTGAAGGATCTTTTTATTCCTATGGGATCGACCCTTCTTCCACTATTGCAAATATTGTTAATTTTCTATATGAAAGTAGGAATTAATTTGATGATTTTGACACCTAATCAAGTCACTCCCTTCTAAAGAGCATTATAAGCATAGTTGGATGTGGCAGGAAGAGACATTAAAGTGTTTCACCTATCACACTCTAAAATTACATATAAATAAGAAATCTTTATTCTACCTTGAGTAGGGAAAACTTCCTTGTCTGACACTGTCCCCCACTCAAGTGGTCGACGACCCTATCGACTATAACTTGAAAAAAGTTACAATCTAAGGGTTCAACTACCAAGAGGTTTGGTGAAATACTCTTCATCTTTGACTTCTTACACTTTTATCACTTGTGCCAGCTTATCTTCATTGTTGACTTGCTCCCTTGTAATACTGATTGAATTGTGCTATCAGCAACCACTAACCTTATTGTTGACTTGATGTGGACATAAAGAAGTGGACAAGGAACATTGAACTTTGTTCTCTCTACTATAGTAGCTCTAAATTTGCATAAGACTCCTATCCATTTTATTGATAACGAATGCTTGTCCATAGCTCCAAGAGTTATTGTAGCTTGTTCCTTTGACATCAACTTTATCTCTCTATGATTACTTGCACTTTAATATCCTCCAGCCCAATATATAGCTCATGGCAATCTTCCCCCTTAATGCAGCAAACATGCATACTCCATGATAATACAAAATACTCGAAACACACATTTGTCTCTATGATGTCCTCTTTACTTATCAGCAACAACATCCACCTCACTTACCATTAGCAAAACCCTCAATCTTCCTGTATTAATACACTTCTCTTTTCTTTAAATTTCAATAACAACACACTATATTGAAAGTTAGAACATATATTTTCTATCTCCATGTGAGGATGCCTATTTGTTCACCTACAAAACTTGAAGACTGACCCTAAAACTCTCATACTTGAGGTGAAAAGTAATGAGAGGAGAACTCCTTCCATACACAAACAATACCACCTTATAGTTCCATATAAACAAATGACTCCATATGTATTCTTGTATAATAATTGCTCTCATATTTGAAACAAAAATCATTAATGATATATTTTACCTTCTAATTATTTTTAGAATGTCTTGTAAAGATGATCACAAATTGACTCCACATTGATCCGCATCGCATCATCACTATCTTACTTCAACTAACCATTCCACTCCACACTAGGAGAGAATGTTGGTACCTGCAATTACCTCTTTATGAGCAACCTCAAGCTTTATTGGTCAACCCAAAAAAAGGAAAATTTTCATAAATAAATTACTCTACCATCGTAGAGCAATTTCACATATTCCACAATAACTCATTCAAGTATTCTCATTCACTCCACTGGTGTCTCAATGCATGCTAGCTTACATATGTTTCCTTAACATAGTTTGAAATCCATTAATTCATTTCTGAAACACCTTAAAACAAGCATGAGAACCAACCTTTTAGAGCTACTTTCCATTGTACAATTCCATACTGATATAATCTCGAAATACTTTAAATAGTTTAGAATTGGACATTCCCATATCTATCTAACACTAAAACTACCCAAGTTATTCTTAACTGTATAGCATCATACTCATGCAATCTCAATCCTCTAGACTGTATTAGTCTAGTTTCTAATACCAAGTGTCAAAGGTATCGATCTCAGCCTTCGCCTAGAACTAGTACAACACCCATGTAAGACGCTTCCTACACAAGGTAGACTTTAAACCCTCTCAGGAAACCTATTCTTAAGCATAACAAGCCTCACTTATTTGCATGAGGATCACTTATGATAGCGTAACACCGTACAATGATCGAGTAAATTTGACTACTTATCTTATTGATGGATTTTTTTGATACAATGATTCGATAATCTTACTCCATGTGTAGGCATGGGAAATATCTTACACTAAAGAGCATTAGAAGCATAGTTGGGTATGTTACGAGGAGACATTAAAGTGTTTCACCTATCACATTCGAAAACTACATAAATTAAATATAAATAGGAAATCTCTATTCTACCCTTGAGTAGGAAATCTCTATTATTATTATTATTATTATTATTATTATTATTATTATTATTATTATTATTATTATTATTATTATTATTGTTGTTGTTATTATTGTTATTATTGTTATTATTATTATTATTATTATTATTATTGTTATTATTATTATTATTATTGTTATTATTATTGTTATTATTGTTATTATTGTTATTATTATTGTTATTATTGTTATTATTATTATTATTATTATTATTATTATTATTATTATTATTATTATTCTTATTCTTATTCTTATTCTTCTTGTTGTTATTGTTATTGTTATTGTTATTATTATTGTTATTGTTATTGTTATTGTTATTGTTATTATTATTATTATTATTATTATTATTATTATTATTATTATTATTATTATTATTATTATTATTATTATTATTATTCTTATTCTTATTGTTGTTGTTGTTGTTGTGGTTGTTGTTATTATTGTTATTGTTATTGTTATTATCATTATTATCATCATCATTATTATTATTATTATTATCATTATTATCATTATTATTATTATTATTATCATTATCATTATTATTATCATTATTATCATTATCATTATTATTATTATCATTATTATGATTATCATTATTATCATTATTATTATTATCATTATTATTATTATTATTATTATTATTATTATTATTATTATTATGATTATTATCATTATCATTATTATGATTATGATTATGATTATGATTATTATTATTAGTATTAGTATTATTATTATTATTATGATTATTATTATTATTATTATTATCATTATTATTATTATTATTATTATCATTATCATTATCATGATCATTATGATTATGATGATTATCATTATCATTATTATTATTATTATTATTATTATTATTATTATTATTATTATTATTATCATTATCATGATTATCATAATTATCATGATTATCATTATTATTATTATTATTATTATTATTATTATTATTGTTATTATTATTATTATTAGGGACATGTCAAGGGAATTGATGTCAATGAAAGTGGCATCCAATGGTAACTTTCGTGTATCGAATGGTCATTTCCTTACCACATCATATGACCATCACTCATTCTGATAGTCGAGTTAGATTTTACATTAAATTGAGAATTTTTCCATTTTTACACCAAACAAGTAAAATTATATATATTTTTATCTTAAATTGGAAAATTGCCTATATTTCTTCATTATAGCTTTTCATTTGGGCTAGTTGTTCTGTATCTAATTTTACTCCATTCTAGTTGTTTTTATAATCATTTTTTCAATTAAAATCATTCATGCATTGTTAATTTTTCTGTATATTTGGTTTTTTGTTTTTATTTATCTTTATTATTTGTTTGTTGCTTTTGTAATTGTTTGCTTTTTTTATCTTTCATGTTGCTTTTCTTGATTTCTACTCTTGTTTGGTTTTATTTTTGTAACAATTTTACTCTTTTTAGAGAAGAAAAAACTTTTTCCCTTTCCTACTATCATTATTTTTATTCTTATGTACCATATTTACTATATTTGTTGCTCACTAGTTTATTGATTTTACATTTTAATTTTAACTTACCATTTCATGATTTTTATATTTGTTTGTTCATATTGATATTTTTTTGTTAACCTTTTGATACTTTATGTGTTAGTGTTTTTATAGGTATTATATTGCATTTGTTCTTGTTGCCTTTTGTTTTACATTCTATGGTTCTCGTGTATATGATCAATATTTATTTTCATAATTCATTATATTAAATTATAAGTATTAGAACAATTTGAAATTGATTTAGATGCTTATTTGACTTTATTGTATATGTAGTATTGTTATTGTCATAAGTCAGTTATTATTATATATTATGTATATTTATTTATGTTGCATTATGGTGGTTTTGATTATGTTTTAGTTTTTATATTTTTTTTATTCTTGGTATTGTTTGTATTTTATTAGGATAAGACCTATTTTTTCCTTGAAACTTTACTTTGGAAATCATATAAGCCCTTCATATTTATGAGGTCTCAATTATGCAATTTTAATTATATAATCTTGTTATGTTAGTCCCTCTCAATGGTTTGGATTAAACAAACATTATTTATATGTTAAATCCTGATTTGGGTCTTTGTTTCAATCCTCATTTGCTCAATTATCTTCACTCATTTACTCAACAAAAAACTCACATGCATTCTTGAAACGATCAATCTAGTTAACACTCTACCATTATTATTGATCCATCTTCCACCATCGTAATCATCACCTTCATTTCTATAATTGCTGCCATTGTTGTCATCCTTCATCTCAAATTGACCATCACTTTCAAGAATCTTATGATGGATCAAAAACAATGCTTCCTGTACAAATGAAAGAATTACATGTTTTCATTTTATATTATATGTATATTGGAGAAATTATTTTAAAAAGATCACTTATTTCTACTTTATTTTTGTTACATTTGTTTCTTAATTTTTAATGGGTCGATGTCATATTGTTGATTTCTTAGGTTTTTAATTGAGGAGTGTTTTTGGGTGGTGATTAATCCATTTATTTATGGAATAAATTGATGGTATGCCAGATTGTTGAATTATCATTGAATTTTGTATTTTCCTTCATTATGGAGCAATTTGGGCTTGTAGTAAATTGTCCTTTATGTTGAGGTGTGTCATCTTGTGAGTGATTGTCTATTTTTGTTAATTGGAAGTTGGTTGTTCTGAAGATGCATATTATAGTTCATGTATGATTATCATCTCCTACACAATTATAATATATGGAACTCTTTCGGTTAATCTTTTTCCAAAACTCATTTTGGTTGGTTGTTATCAGCTTGTAGTTAACGAATGAATAACTGATCCGAGCGTAAAAGTGTCATGTTTTATGCCCACAAAGCACCTATTTTAGCACTATTTATTTATTAGAACAGTTGACTTGTGTACATTTCATATTTTGCAGGTCAAAAATGGTGAGTTTTGGAAAACGTGCTTAAATGGGACGATTTAGAGCTTATTTGGATTTTAGAGTTTCAAGCCATCGCTTATGGGCATAAGACGGGCTGATACGAC
>CANYBF010103502.1:0-10871 GCA_948192965.1 Dalechampia spathulata
GAAGTTAATGATTTAAATTAATCTGTAAGGCAGAAATTTTAAGTTTGTAACTCAGGGACTAAGTCTTCCGTAAATACCTAGAACGGCGCATCGTTATTTTATAAACAGGTAAACACAAATTAGAATACTTAGAAAAAAAAAAAAAGTTCATAGAAATCCCTTGTAGAGTAATTAGTGGTTTCCATGTATTGGAGATCATTAATTATTTTACGGGAGCATGTTACGGTAAGGCGTGACAATTTCCACAAGGGATTTCACTTTTTTTATGAAAAAAATTTTATCCAGAAAAAATAATAAATTTTTATACGTTAAAATTAATAAAAAAATTAATAACTTGACAATTTTAAAATTAAAAATATTATTTAATTTTATATATTATTCTATTTTATATAAAATTAGATAAAAATTAATTATATAAATTAAAATTATTATTACATAATTTTTTATATTTACTTTAGTTAGATAAAAATTAGTATTTGTATTTGATTTTAAATCAAAATTAATTTTTATATATAATAGATTATTCTAATTTTATTTAATAATAATATTTATTATCTATTGTAATTTTATTTTCTTATATATATATATATAACATAGCATTATTTTTTATTTAAAAATAATTATTATTTTAAAATCATAATTTATCCCTCTTCAATATATAAATAAAATAGAAAGATACTAAAATAATAGACAAATACAAAATTAATTTTAGAATTATATCATTATCTTTTCAAATAAATTGAAAATTAAATTAAAATTTCAACTTACATCATTTTAAAATATTATAAAATATAATTAAAAAATTAAAATCTTATCTCCTTAATAAGTTAAAATTAAAAAATTAAATAGTAAAAATAAGAATAGAATTCAAATAGAATATTGTAATCTTAAATAATAAAAAATTAAGTCTCATTTCCTTTCTTTTATTTCTTTGCATTGAAGAAAAAGTTAAAAATATCAATTAAATTGAAATTAAAATAAATTAAAATGAAATTAAAATAATAAATTATTTTTTAAATAATAAATTTCAACATACATATAATAAATTAAAATGAAATTAAAATAATTATTTCTTATCTAAAAATTCATAATTCTTTTAATATTATAATATGTTCATTTTTAATATATAAATAAAATAAATGGATAATAAAAGACTAGATAAATACTCAATCTATTCTAGAAATATATCATTATTTTTTAAATAAATTGAAAATTAAATTCTTATCTTTATTAATAATTAAAAACATTAATTCAAAAATTATATCATTTATCTTTACAAATTGTTTGAAAATCAATTTTTTATTTTTTATTTACAAATTGTTTGATTTATATAACTAACTACAAATGAAGATTTTAAATATAATGAAGTTGTTTACAAAGCTACTTTTCAATGTGGTTTCAAAACAATATTTATAAATTATAATTATCAATATAATTTTTAATAATATTGTTTATAATTTTTTATTTTTATATGAAATATTTTATTTATTGTTACATTTTTCAATTTAATTACTTATTTTCATAATTAGATTCATATTTTGATTGTATATTTAAATAAAAATTTATTTATCTAAATATAAAATATATGAATGAGTTTATAATTTATTTATATTTATTATGTAATATAATTGAATCAAAAAATTTTAAACAAGTTAAAAAAGTAAAATGAAAAATATCATTCTCTATTTGATTTTTAAAATTATATTATTAATTATGTATTGATATATTGTCATTTAATCAATTTAATTTTTATCTTAAAATATTTGATTTTTTATTTTTAATTTTTTTCATCTTTTTCTTTTCTTCTCTTTTTACTTTCATCAAATCCTTTTTTTTCTTCTTCTCTTTCCTTTTAATGATTTTAATTCTTCTTTTTTCCTTACAATTTTCAATTTTTTTATTATATATATATTTTTATATTTTTATTGGATATTTATTCATTACCTATTGATTTGTACTTTTCATATGTATAAATAAATATAACATATATATTATAAATTTATTTATTAGTATATATTTATTTACTAATATATATTGATAAATAAATATGTATCACATAATATTTTATGAAATATAAATATATTTATATATGGTATAAATATATTTATCAATATATACAATATATATATATTTATCAATATATAATATATATTGATATGATATGATATATTTATCATGAAATAGAATTAAAATAAAAAATATTAAAAAATGAAAATGGTATTTTTGAAAAATAAAAAAAATAAAAAAAGTTTTAAAAAGGAAAAAAGTGATTCCCGTAATTTCAAAAATATTTCCCCGTATTTCTGTAATTTAATCCTGAATTTTTTACTTTGCAGTGTGTATTGGCAAGGAGCCTACTTGAACCACCCGAGTCGATGCTTTAGGATTTAAACCTCAAATGGATGAATGAATATCATGGCATCATTAAATTCAAACAATGAAAAATAATATTTGCATATGGCTTACGGTACAATCTTAATCATTTAATGTTATAATTAAAAAAACAATAATCTAATCATTGTTAATATATGGTTTTCAAAATCACATGATCACTCAAGACCTATATAGTTAATAATGGTGCCTCTCTATAATTAATATGTGGATCTGATTGCGGTTAAGCGCATGATCAGGATCAGGATCAGGATCTTCCGTAAGAGACAAAAGAAGGGAAAAGAAAAATAAAGGAAAGACATTTTATGTTATGGTCTTGTTTAAAATTATTATGTCTGTTAACAGAGAGACATGTATGTGGTCTTTTCTTTTTTTTTACTTATTTTCACATATTTAAATGGATCATGTTGATTCTGAAAATGGGTTACAAAATCCTGCAAAAGATTGGATTCTGTTCCAAGTTGATATTCAATTTGCATTACTATCCAAAGTCATCTTCTGTTCATTGATTTTGACAAAACCTGACGTTAATCCAGTCCCAGTCCCGGTCTTCTTTTTTTTGAACAGTCTTATGTTCTTTTTTTAATTACAGTAAGCTAATAATATCGTGTCTTAGTGACAAACATATGAAAGTATCTAACTAATTAAGACCATGATCTCTATTTGTTTCATTTCGTTAATCACTAGATCATCTGTAGTGAGAGGACGATGAACATGGAAGTTGGGAAACAAATTGCCATGCATAATATGTTAATTTACATGGATAAGTACAATTACGAAATTGCACAAAATGAGAAGCATGTGTTTTGGGCACCCACTTAATTGCATTATTCTTTTTCTAATTGTAATTTTTTAAAGTAGGTGCTTAAACATTATTATAGTCAAACTTTTTACACTAATCATTACTAATCATTCTATTATGATTCCAACATCAACAAATCAAAAATTTGTAACCATTCCCATTTTACAGAAAAACATCCTTTCGTCAAAAGAAATTAAATTGATCTAAATGTATCACTCAAATATTAATTGTATCTCAAAAATTAAAAATAAAATATATTTGTTGATGCATAAAGTTCATCACTAAATAAGATAAGTTTGTTGATTGAATTGCAAGGCTTACGTTAGCAATTACCGAGATGGAGCGAGTTTTGGAAGGTTTTTTAAGTGGAGAGAAATATGAATGGATCAATTTTTCAACATTTGAAAAGTGATTTTGAAATTATGCAAAAAAATAAAATTGTATAGTTAAATAATTTTAAAATTATACACATACTATTTATATCAATAGAGTCCATTTACTATTTTAGAACTTATTTCATAAATATTCTAAGTTAAACATGATTGACTAGGAGTAGTTTTGAGATGAATAATTCTTAAAAGTTCTCGTCAAAAATATGTAAATCAGGATAAAACATGTTAGGTTATGAAGATAGTTCTTCAATCCTAAATCATTTATCTATTCAAGAATTTTATGTTCAGTCCTTATTTGAGGAGTCAATATATATACTCTTAATGATTTTTCTTAAATGTAGTTCTATTTATTTGATAAGAACTTAACTATATAATTATCAAATCATCAAGTCTTCCCATCATTTAGAAAGTGAAATATTTGAAATATAATTTGTAATACAAACTTGTTAACTTTTTCAATAGTATTCTATCCTTAAAGCATAAAATAAGTAAGAAAGTTACTAATGATCCAAATTACTGTTGCATACATTTGAAAATTTTATTTCAACAAGATATCATAAGTTTGTACTTTGTTCTTCCATAAACTATTCAATTCAAAAATTAGAGAATCTTGATATATATATCTAGCTTTCACTTTGGATTGTAAAGGTTTGGTATTATAACGGTTAGAAACATATATTTTTCTTTCATGCATATACTCTAGTATAAATTTTAAGGAGTTAAAATAACATGTCATAATTATTCAAATAGTTGAAATTTATCAATATATAAACCAAGTATAACATTATGACTCTTATTATGAAGTTGGGGTATGTACAATTGAAATACTTAGATGGGTGACGCATGATATTGTCTACTTGATAATATTCATCGTACCAATACATATATGTTGAGCAATTATTATGGAAACATGTAATCTTTGCAATTTAATGTTAAAAAATAGTACATTTTTGTATGATTTTAGTTTCTTTATCTAACTAACACTACAAAAAATAAATAGTTTTATGACTGACAATTTTGTCATTAAAGGGCTTAGCAATAGCAAATAGTTCATCACTATATCATTTGTCACTATATTTTGAAGACAGATTTACGATGGAATAGTGATAGATGAATTATGTCACTATTTAGAGATGAATTAGTTCCATCTCAAGCTAATTCATAATTAATTCGTTACTATTTTAAAAAATATTTTTTAAAAAATCAATTAATTATTAAATTATTAAAATGAATTAAAAATTTGATATATATGAAATCAATAATAATATGATTTCAAAATGAAAGTTGTCATTAAAATCTTTAATTATAAATATAATATATTTATTTTAAGTTATGTTAAATCCAACAACATTTTCTCTATAATTTAAATATTTTCATAATTTAGCATTTGCAAAAATAACACTTCTATAATTCAAAATTTCAATGTAACTCTTCACCCCTAAATATTCACATTATAACACATTCATCAAAAATATTAATTGCATAACGTCAATGAATGTAACATCATAATAATAAAGTTAAAATCATTATAATTTGTTTGATAATAATTAAAAAAGTCAGTTGATCTAAAAAATAAGAAGAAATATACTATTATTGATCAGTCGGATAGGCATTTTGATGATCATCAACAATAGGAGGATCAGTACGGATTGGATGCAATGCTAGATTTGATAGGTCAATTGGAGCATCATATGATCTAGAGCAGCATCATGTGGCTAAGAGGTAGATTGTTGAGAATCCATATACTGTTGTCACATACGAACACACATACCCATTAGTGTGTCTTGATCATCATTTAGAAAGCTAAGATGGCAACATTAAGAGCAATATTTAATCATTGTCAAATCTTTACATCTATGTCCATGGGCATCGAAGTCTATGATGGTCCATAGGCATATGAGGCAATTGATCCCTGAATTGTAGTAATTGCTTACCTATAACTTAAAATTGACTCATCCCTTAGAGGATCCACTTACTGCCTCTAAGTATATATGAGAGTCACCCTGGTTATTAACATTTTATGATGCCTCCTGCCTCAATTGGGTAACATAGTCCTTATAAAATTTAAAATATTTGATATTTACTACATTATGGATTATAAATGTAAATCAAAATAAAAAATACAATATACTTACATTAATATGACGTGACCTCTCATGAACAAAGTTGACCCAATCATGCCTTTATGTATGTGTATACAAGAAAAGCTCATAAGGGGTCAGCTCTTTGCCCTCATATTGAATTGTTTACAAATGAAATATATTAGATAATAAAATGAAATTGTTAATAAACTTTCAAATGTTTGGAAAAGAAATTTTTACCAAAACTTTCTTGTGTCCAGACATAGTCTTGGAACTGCAAGTATAGGTAGAAAAACCTAGACCATCTGTACAACCATGTCTGTTGCTTGTGGCTTAAGCACTCTGTGCTTATGTACTCGACTGACTCCAATAATGCATCTAGCTATCCTAAGTCGCCTCAGTACAAAAAACAAGTCACCCCCCTTTATCTTTAACTTATTTAACAAATCTTAATACTTGTAATAGATGATATATAAAAAGTTGCATCGATTTCATTTAAATAACTATTACAATTACTTATAACAAAACTTGTTGAGAATAAAATTCATTTAATTACATTATCTTATAGTAGCCTTAATCCTTCATGCTTGGTAGAATGAAATTTATTTGGTTGCACACTTCATACATGATTTATATACATTTGCAACAAAGATAAGTTAATTTATTTTGCCATAAATAAAACCAACCTCATCCTCAAATTTTCAACATTATAACATCTTACTTTTAGTCCTTTAATTAGCAATAAACAAGCGTACATTTACTAGTTTAGATATATGATACTATTTGTCACGTCCACATACTTAGCATATTGCAATAGATTAATCTTATATTTGATGAAATAAATTAAACATGCTTCTAAATGGAAATGAATGTTTAATAATGATAAAGTATGAAAAGTTGATGAAAGAAAAGTATTTTTTTTAAAAAGTAAATATTACATAGGAATATGTTTCTATGTGTATTTAAATAAAGGTATACATGCATTATGGCTTGGTCTATTTATTAAATATTAATTTGTACCTATAGTATGAATTGGTGATTTTATCACATCCTAAATCGAGCACCCACTTTGCATCCATGAATTGATTAATATGTCTTATTTTATATGTTATAAGTGTGATACTGATATGAAATTATGCCAATGATGGAAATTATATGATAAAATAAGAGTTTCATGCTTTGAAGTTGAAATGAAAATTTTGACGAAACCACTAAATGGACCCACTAAACGATGATTAATTGTTGATTTTGATATTAAGAACCCTTGATATGATTAATTAAATATGTCTAAGATAATTGTTTTAACTTAAGTTAAATAATATAGGAAAGATAGTAAAATAAATTTGGAATTATTTATGATGTTATAATTGAGTAATGATGATGTAAACATGATGCATGCATATAAGTATAATTATAATTCTAATGTATTAGAAAATGAATAATTATGTATTAATAATGTATTAGTAAAAGCATATGATATTATGTAAATGTTAGAAAAATAAAATTAGTATTTTTAATAAAGATGTCATAATATGGTAAGAGTGATGTCATAAATAAGTAATGAATAAATTAATGGTATGTAAGTAGATAAATAAATAATTATGTAATTGAAAATAATATTAGTTAGTGGAGATTTAAGTTAATATATTATATTAGAAGTGGGATTGGTAATTGTATTAGTGGTGTAGGAAATTATGTTAGTGGTTTAGGAAGTTGTGTTAGTGGATGGAGAGAGAAATAAAATATTAATATTTTGAGATAGTGGAAAAAGATGGAGGATGATATTTATTAAATAAATATGTTATGGAAGTATAAAGTATAGTACATAAGATAGAGATTTGATTGGTAGAAATTAAGTCAAATATGTATTTAAGTTTTAATATACATATAATTATACGTATTAAGGTTTTGATATGGGTTGCCCTACATCCAACATGTATACCCTACAGTTTTATCACCTTATCTCAACCTAAATCACATATTTTTCCTATCTTTTTATCCTTGGCCGAATACATCCTCTTCCATATCTCTTCATTTCTTCATTTTCTTTCCTTTGTTCTTACATTCTTCATTTCTTCATCAAACCAACTGAAAATACTTCATCTTGTTCTTGGTTTTTCTTTCAAACTTCATACATATTGCTAAGAACATATGTTTGGAACAATTTTAAATCAAGACACATACATTTTTCTTTGTCTTTGAAAGAGGGCACATGTTTTTCTCCTTCAAGCTTCAAAACCGAAGCTATTTTCTTGAGAAAGCTAAAGTTTTACAAGTTTTTCTTCTTCGTTTGGCTTTGATTTTCAATTTCCAACAATATCTTTCAGTATACATCAAGGTAAAGCTGAAATACTCTTTTTTTTCCCTCATTTACTTAATGACCAAAACTCCTATTCATTGGGTCTTCAAGTTATGGCCGAAACCATGAAGATCCATGAGTTTTGGATAAAAACCGAAACCTTCTTTATTATTTAACTTCATTTTATGTTTGATATCATTCTCTAAGGTACATGAATGCTTGATTTAGGTGGAGATCAAGTAAGGAGGTAAAAGTGAAAAGTTCTATATAGATTCATGAGCTAAACAAGTGGAGATTTCATTTAAGTTCAAATGTTTGGTTGTTTGATAAAAGGTGAGCCTTGATGAGTATGAATAAGTAGTAGATTTATTATATTTATGTATTTTTCATATGATTGATGGTTTGGTAGAATATTTTATGGTAGATTTTGTTAATGATTTGAAGGTTAAAGTGGTTAGTGATGTAAAGAGTATGAAATAAAGTGATTAGTGGTTATGTGGGTGTGTGTCTTGTGTTTTCCTTCTTGGCTGAAACATTTGGAGGTTAATTACTAATTAATGGTAAGTTTAAAATATGATCTAAAGTGATTTAATAAAAAATAGAAGGTTAAAAGTTAAGAAGATGATAAAAGTTAAGTATTAAGTTAAATAAATTGGATGATTAAGGCTAAATCTTCATTTTTAGTATATAGGATATATAAAATAAGTGATTAAGTTAATGTATGATTAAAGTATTTAACTTCTTAATTGCGATAAAATGGAGTTTTTATATGGTATTAAGAAAAGCATACACATATTAAGGAAAGATGGACTTAAGATATGATTTTTTTTCAATGTTTAAATGGGTTTATATTAAGGAATTTGGCCATCTTCAATTTGAGGATCTATATGATCATTAAAATAAGAATATAAAGTATTTAAAAAATAAGTTTTATGAAGTGGTTAAATAATGTTATAATAAAGGTAATTTAAGAATGCATTTTCAAGTATTAAGGGGAAACTTAATTGAAGTATATGGCTATGATATATGTAAGGACTTATATGATTAAATAATTGAACATACAAAGTGTTATTAAGAAGGTTAATAAGTTAACAAATGAATGATATAATATGATTCAATTTGATGGATAAAATTTGAGATAACAGTGGGGTACAGAATATATATAGACATATGGTTTATAAGGTGAAATGTAAGATAATTGATTATGTTTAAATATTGGATAATGAGTATGTTAAGGCACGTAGTATAAGAAAGATGACAGTAAAGAAATTGATATTATAATATGAAATTTAAGAAATGTTTTGAATTATAAGACTACATTATTATGAGAAATAGTAAGATAAGGATATATAATGTGCTATTGAAGAGTGACTGTGTAAATGATAAGCAGACTGATATCTATGTAAATTGGATGTGTGATTAAGTATATTTAAGACATTAGAATATGTAAGTAAGTTACTGATTAATAATTAAATGTATTAATGACAATGTTTCTAAAGTATGAGAATAATTAGTAAGATGGTAATTTTCAGATAAGTAATGTTGTAAATCAGTAATAACAGAGTTTAAGAAATTATTGGATTAAGATGGGTAATAGAATTTAGTTATGAAAAAGGATTACTGAGAAGTTTAATAAGTTTAATAAGTTTAAATACTGATTAAATAGTTAATGATATTAACTGCTTTAATACTCTGTATTTAACAGTAACTATTCTTAGCAGAATATAGGCATGATTAATATTTAGATTATGATTAAGTTATAATATTAAATGAATCAGTATTATGATGAGGACAGTTTAGTGTATGGATAGTAAAATTTTAACTGATAAATTATTCAGAGATTTATTGACAATAGTATAAAAGGGGCAAGATAATCAGATAGAAAATGATGATCAAATGATTTACAAATGAGTCAAGTTCTAAACAGAATTTATTAAGATAAAATATTACAAATTATGATAACTATCTGGTAATAGATATTATAATATCATTGTTTAATTGAAATTAGTTATGTGATTAATCAGGAATAAAATAAAAACATAATCACATAAGATGTTACTGTTTGGATTGAATAACAGAAAGGTTATATGATAAGGATTTATTAAGGAATTATATAAATTAAATGTTTAATATCTATATAATATATATTGAATATTAAGCATTAATATTAACTGTTTAGAATGCAAGAATACTGATTTAAATAAGTATGGAGTAAACAGTTTATAAAATGGTTATAGGATTATGGTTTATATAAGCAAACTGATATTGTAAAGAAGTTTTTTGATATGTTAATGAAAGGTTTAATAAGTACAATTTTCAGTAGTATTATAATCATATTAAGTAGATATTAAATATGTTATAATTGGATTTAAATTATATGATAATTAATCTAGATAGATGGAATAGTAACATGATTCCTTCAATAATGCTATAATAAGATAAGAGAATTAAACTGATATGTGGTTGATTAATACAATGGTATATATTTATAAGTATGATTAATGAGTTTTGAACAGTGTTATATGAATTACCAACGTGAAATAATGAATGATTATTTTGGAATATCAATTATTAATTAAAGATGAACATTGCATTATGTTTAGGTAATTTAGTGGATAATCTTCACGTACCACCAAAGGATTTAAACAAGGAAAAGGATATTCTAGGTTTGTACTAGTTAATTAGAAGTCCTAGATCATTAAATGATAAAAGGGGCGATGGTCTGGTAATGCAATAACATTACATTATTAATAAATGATATAGTGATATATATATATATATATATATATATATATATATATATATATATATATATATATATATATATATATATATTTATAAATAAAAATAAAAAGTCAAAGAAATAAGATATTTTGTATATAAAATATGATGTAGATACAATTGAT
>CANYBF010103521.1:0-22818 GCA_948192965.1 Dalechampia spathulata
CTTGTATGCCCTATGCCATGAAAAATACTCTAAATAAACTTGAACCTTAAGTGTATGCTAGGAGCTTTCATTAAACTTAAACAAATGAGCATGTCAAGATGGAATACAAATAGATTTGAAAATCCCGAACCCACACTCTGAATAAACTAAGATCATTTTCAACTCTGGAAAACCTAAGTTTTATTTCCTAGTTTTCAAAGTTAATTCAATTGGATTAATAGAAACAAACTAGGTGGCGACTCCACATCATAAAACACTTTGTTTTCATAAATTAAAATGGAAAAAATGCCATCAAGAGCAAGCACCATGGCATCTCACGTCGAACAGCGTGCTGGGCTCCCGCGTCCGGGATGCCCTACTCTTACACTCTCGCTCTGTCTAAGCATTCATAATCCCATATGCCATGAATATGCTAGCAAATAAGAGTATCGAATGGAATCTCAAGCAAAATTCATAAAACTCAACAAGTAATAAGCTCATAGCATCAAATCATAAGCAAATACGGGAATTCAGTCCCCATACATCAATTACTAAGCCAAACTTGGCTTAAACACAAGCAAAGAAGCAATAAGCATCCAAATAAAAACTAACACTAACTAGTACTAACCGTATCAAAGCCACTACTATCGTCTAACCAAGTCTCTGAACTTCTGCTCACGCTAAACCAAGCTCTTACGGCTTCAAACTACTCAATTCGGGTGAGTTCTAATATTTAGAAATGTTTAGGATGAATTTAGGGAAGAAAATAACGAAGAAGCTTATGAAAGAAGTTAGGTTTCATCTGTTAAAAACAGCCTCAAAAGTCACGTACGGCCGTACCAAATACTCATACGCCCGTACCAACCCCAAAAGCCTGACAAACCCAATTTCCTGCGAGTTTTGGTACGGCCGTACACCCATCTGGTACGCCCGTACGCCCGTACGCCCTAATTCCTGCGAGCTCTACGGACAAACCTAATTTCCTGCGAGTTGGCGTTCGGCTGTACCACCTATTGGTACACTCGTATGCCCTCTCCCCTGTCTCGTACGACTGTACGCCCAATCCGTACGCCCGTACCACTCCTTAAAATCCCATTCTAAGCCTCTCGGCAAGCCTAACTCGCCTGTAAAAGTCCCAAAATATATCGTACCGTACCGCGGGGCTCCGCCCCGCACCCCCGGCCCATAACTCATGAAATCCCCCCCTGATGGGCAAATGTCATCGCTCCGCTCCATTCGCTCGTTGCGCTTACGCTCCACTCGCTCTCTCCGCTCCGCTTCGACATCTACCCTTATACCAGTATAAGGGCTATACCTAACATAACGCATACCTAAACACAAATACAAGCATACATACACGTATATACATGTATACACATCATCAAGTACAACAAAAACATCATACGCATACAAACCTCTACCCGTCTCCTAGTGTACAAACTACTAGGGTATCAACTACGGGTGTAACATCCTCCAATCCCTGCAACTATCAAATCATAACCGGAAAGTAAATAAATAAAAAGAATATAGAGAGTAAAGAAAATATAACTAAAATAAATGTTCAAAAATAAAATAAAATAAGAGGGTGTAGATAAAGAGAATCTTGAATAATTTCGACGCTCTTGCTACTTTATCTTCTACTATTCTCGATTCTTCCTCAGTTGCTTCCTCGATGTCTTGATAAAAGGCTATGATAAGGGGAAAAAAATAAAAGAAAAGATTAGCAATCACAAAGAAATAATATTGTTTTTTCTCCATCTCCCCTTAAAACCTAAAACCCTAACCTAGACTCTCATCATTGTGAGTAAATGAATGTCTGTGTCTATGAATGAATTTCCCCACGTTCTGAATGAATAAAATCATAATAATTGTCTCAATAAAGTAAATAAATCTTAACTGTGCATTATTATGATCCTAGGACTAGAAAAAGAAGGGAAAATATGACCTAAATGCACTACACGAGTCGTGTAAATGCTACACGAGTTGTATGGCTTTCAGAACGATTAAAAGAGCAAAAATATAAGGAGGCCAAATGGTACACGAGTAGTGTATGGCCTTACACGACTCGTGTAAGGCTCGTATGAACTTAAAATGGAAGGAAATCAAATGGTCGAGCCATCCACGAGTTGTGGATGGCCTTCCACGACTCGTGTAAGGCTCGACAGGATCATTAAAACCTAATTTTCTAAGCTTGAATGGGAAAACTAAATTTGTAATATCTAAAACTATGATTCAACTACAAAATAGTACCTAAGAAACTTACTAAATGCATGTAAAATCCATATAAATAAAGCTAATTCCTAGACTATATGAAATATTATGAAAATTATGCAAAATATGTATGAAATTATGTTAAGTATATAACATATGAATATGATGCATGAGAATATGAATAATGCATGAAATACTATATGCTTATGTTTGAAGGGAAAAATATGAAAACAATGTTTAAAAGAACATTATATTAAGGGAAAAATATAGGTAAAAATCATAGTTATCATTTTCAAATTACTTTGGACAATAATATAATTTTAATTGAAAGGATAAAATCAATAATTAATTAATTAATAATTTAATTTTGTCTTGTCCCAATAAATATTTTTTCCATAAAAAAATATAATTGACTATTTTAGCTTTTAAATTACAAAACTGAATTATTTTTATTATAAAACAATATATTCAATTTCATATCAATATTACATGTACATCATTTACAAAAATTATAGTAGAAATATGTTATTTATCAATATAAAATTTAATTTAGATGTAAATTGACTTTGTTATAAATTTGTAATCTTTCGATTAATTATTGCAAGATGTATATTTTGATATACCAGCAAAGTTAGGATGTAGTATGTTTAATTACTATATTAAAGATATGATTTTAAATCAAAATAATGTATATTTATCATATATTCATATTTATACATGAATATATTTAAAATAAAAAAAAAGTGTAAATGAAACAAGTATAAAAGAGTAGAAGAGTTGAATGTGAGGTGAGACCGGGAGGAAGGAGGTTTGATGGGTAGTTAAAGTGTAATTTTCTTATTAAGATTAACGTATTAATTATTTGTGTTAGTTGGTCAGTACAATAATAATAATAATAATATATTTGAATACTTGGGAGACAAGTATTCAATCATATTAACTATTTGATTTGCTATATTATAATTAATTTTGCCAATTTTTGATAATATATAAACAAATATAATTCTATATTAAGCAGTATGATTTGAATGGATTTTTTCCAATTTTTAATAATTTTGTTTAACAGGATTAGAACACACTAAGTTTTGAAGGGATGGGTAAAGAAAAGGAAAGAAAATGGTATGAAAGTGAGATTGTGTAGTAGAGAAAACATGATAAGAACAATAATAATGTTAAAGACAAAAGAAGAAAAAATGTAAGATGAATTTATGCCAATTGTCATTATGTGCATGAAAAAGAGATTCTATTGCAACTTTTGGAGGTAATCAATGCAAGTCCCTCCAACTTGCTTTCCCCCTAACTTTTCAGATTCTCTATTGTCCAACATTATCTTCATTTTTGTAATTTTATGTGGTCCTTCTTTCAATTTGATCATTGCCATATTCTACTTTCCATATAACCTGCATGTATGTGTATGTATATATATATATTCCAAAACCAGGGGAGTAAATATTCATATTATTCATTCACCTATCCTTCACTACTTAGAAGAATTTTGTTGGTACGTTGAGAAGAAAAGACAGAAGGGTTGAGCCAAGTGGGTGTGTTGCCGATTAACCTAAAACTTCAGTTGAAACACAAATAACCTAAAACTAGTCTTACACTAACATTATGACATTATAATCTAATAGTATGATTATTCCTAAAACTATGAATATTCCTGTAAAGTTAGGCTCGAATTCAGACTTTCATTATTACGGATGATTATTTTAATAACATAAAACTAGTCTTTCATAATGTGGTCATTTTTCAACCCTATATTTTGGTTTTACATGGAAATGTCACGGAGAACAAGGAAACGTGCTAACTTGGCGAGGAGGAACTGGGGCCACCCACTTCACCAAATCCCAAAAAATTGGGTTTCATGTGGAAATGGGTCACGGGTTCTTTTTGAAACCTGAACCGGTCCTCCAATAGAGCAGTTTTTGATGGGTTATGAACCGGTGAGTTTTGATCCCATGGAGTAGTTTTAGCGAGGAAAATTAAAACATAAAAAAGAAATTGAATTGCTAGCTAGCTTCAGTTGGAGACCAGAACAAACTACCCATGAATTGTCATTTCAAATAACCAGAAAAGAACCGTTGCGTAATGGTCCGGCTTTTGGCTCGCCCTGCCACTGCAGTGGTTCGATTTGAAATGAAACGAAAGAGAACTGATTCTTCAAATTACACAACACTCGACTCAATTAAACATGTAAACCTGTTCGATAATAAGTTCATTAATTAATTTAAATTTTGGATTCAAACTTAACAAGTCAGACTTATTTCCATATTCAATTAGGAAATCACACTTTCAGGATCCTTATTTTTACGGTTATCATTCCATCTAACCAACGGCCCAAAATAGTCAATTTTCTGAAGGTTAATTACGGAATAATATTTCTGAAAATATGAGAAACATCTAAATTATTTGCAAAACTAATTTTTTTAATTTTTTCCTTTTCCAAAATTATTTTTTTACTTTCAAAAATATCAATTTTCATTTTTTATATTTTTATATTTATTATTTTTTTAATATATAATACATTATTTCTTATAAAATTGTATTCTAAAATTAAAAATTGTTAAAATATTTAAGATATATTATTTTAAATTAATATTAAAAAATTCTAATTTAAAATTCTAATATCAAAATACTCAAAATATGCCTATCAAATACCTAATATATACTAAAATGGTATCTTCATTTTTTTTTTTGTAGATTTTCAAAAAATTCATATTTTTAAAAATAAATTTCCAATTTTCATATTTTTACAAAAAAAAAACAAATTTCTGTATTTCTTTAATTTTACAAAAAATTATATATATATTTTTGTGAAAAACCTATTTTCTGAGAAGATACATCTATCCCATCATAAAAATAATCCAAGTTTTAAGGATTTATTTGTTGGAAAATTTTTTAAAATAGCAAAAAAAAAAAAAAAAGAAGATATGATGTTTTAGAATTATTATATAAATATTAAAATTTTAAAAAATATTTTACAAAAGTAACAATTTTCAAATTTTATCGAGATTTAACAAATATTTAAGATAAATTTATTAAATATTTACCATACAATCAATACTTTAATAAGAAAAATAACTATTTTGTAAAACAACTTCCAAATCAGACTCTATTTTACAAATACTTATTTAAAACATGTAATTTTTCTAATAATCTCTTGTTACTATAATATAACGCAACATAGTTTAAGAAGAATAACCCTAAAAATTACCAATTATTAAAAATTATTTCAACTCTTGCTTAGTCAAGAATATTGTATAAATAACAGCAACATATTAAAAGAAACGAACATTTTTTAACCTAAAATTGCTAGAAATTCATATGCTATTAATTAATGTCAATATCAATTACCATATATTTATTCATCAGAATTCAAATTAACAAATCATATTTGAATCATATTAAATTATGAATATAATAAATTTAGATTTAATTTAAATATGACTTAAATTTTTAACAGTATCAAAAATCTAACCTAACATTTTGTATGAATCTTAAAACTGTCACATCAGATTTGATTTTTTCTTTTCCATGATGGGTTTTAAGGGTATAGAAACAAACAAGTTTAGTGAATATAAGAAGCAAAATAAATAATTTAACTATAAAAGAGCAAATGGGCAATTTTCACAAGTAGAAGAGAATGCATAATTTTAGCAAGTAGACATGCCTCATGCCTAGATCAAAACATAATAGAGCTGGGAAGGGGTTAATAAGTCACATATTAGACATGTTCAAGAGACTAATGGACACATCTTCAGGTCAATTCACGTAAGTTCAAGAGATGTAGTGCCAGTAAAGTAATTAATAAAATTTTAAGGTTTAACAAAATAATAATCCCCAACTTCACCAGCCAAAAGATATTTTTCTTTTCAATTTCCCTCAGAAGGATAAAGTTTCTCGCTTAGAAACCCCACAAAAGAACAAAAAATAATTTAACAGATAAAAGTGATATAAAATCAAAGGTACAAAAAGAAAGTAAAACCTGTATCAATGCAGCCTTGTCAACTCCTCCACTCTCTTGCACAGCTCCTCAACCGAAACACACACTGCCTTAGAAATCTCATCCATTCTATTACGGCTCAGATCAAGGAATGACTCGATTAGATCTCCGTCCAAAAAGTTTTTGGCTTCTACAGTTTTCTTCTCACTGTTGAATGATCTCCATTGCTCATGGCTCAACCCTCCCACACCCTTGATCACCTTCCTCATGTTTGCTTGCAGCTTTTCTAAGAAGATGTATTGATCGTGAGGCAGTGATGCAATTACCCCAATTACCCCATTGACTGTTCCGAATATGATGGTTGGGATTTGGCCTACATCTGAATCTGGCAAGCGCATGACAAGGGAACCATGTCGGAATCGATTCACAAATTCACCAAGATGATACTCGCCAACCACCTCAAGGCGGCCTCGTTCCTCATCAGTTGCACCTTCACTATTCTTCCTAACTGTGAATAAGTTGAAGTTGTTTTCAGCACCCAAGTATATATCATCGTCAAGAATCTCAACCGCTGACATCCAATTTGCATTATAGTCACGGGCTCGCTCCTCTATGGCACCTTCCTCGTGCTGAAAGGAACAACATGTGGACGATATTATGCATAGGAATGGAAAAAGTAGCTATGGACAAAATCTAGATTGCAGTGAATTTGACCGTGCAAGAGCGCAATTTACTTACCTTGTAAATTAGCAAAGAGATCGACTTCATCAAATCACCCACAACAATGAAATCTCCACGAGTTTGAACATAGAGGGCAAGAATGTGTCCATGATGCCCGCATTCAGACTGCAGCTCACGGGAACCATCGTCTCGAAGCATCCATTTGTATAATTGGATTTTCTGATTGATAGCAGCTAGTAGTTTGCCATTGAAAGAGTTCAGAGAGTAGACAGCCCCCTTAGTTTCCTTCTCGGTAATAAGCTGCAACTTCCCATCTTCGACAAGGAAAACTAATATTCGCCCCTACAAAAGCAAAATTCAGGGGTTATTACAACTCCAGTTTTAAACTCAGAAGCAAAACCATAATGGTAATCAATACAGCTTTTACCTTAGTTGGCTCATTTTCCTCAGGCATAACATAAGCAGTCCCAACACAGTAGTACAAATTACTATCATCAGAAAAGGAACAGCTAAGAATGGAGCAGCCATACTCAAACAGGTCCAGTTGGTAAGTTGATATGAATTCAAAGGTTTGATCATCCAACAAACGGATAAAGTGTGTCTCAGATTCTTCTGCACTAGTTTGGGTCTTCAAACTACAAACGGCAAAGGTGCGAGACTGTTCCTGATGACAGATACGGCGTGCATGTTCCCCCAAAGGAATAGAGCGGATGTGAAGCTTTTGTATGTCATCAATAGTACCGATAGTAAGTTCACCTTCTTTTGCAATTGCAAGACTGTTACACAGTAAACCAGAATTCAGTGAAAACTGCACTGCATCTTTAAAAGGAAACAAAGCATTCATGTCGAGCGTGATGCTCATGGATATTTGTATACAAGCAGGTTCTGCAGTTCCTCAGGATTCTACGGTATTTTTGGTGCTCTTTAATAATGAAAATTCGAAATTCTGCCTACGCAGATGTTTTATGCAAGGAAAAAATTCCATTTAATTTACTAGAAAAGAAACAGAAAAGGGAATTTACTCAATTCTAGAAAAAAGAAAAAACACCAAGAAATTTGAAACATGACAGCAGAAACAACCTTGAATGCAATGGTCTAAAAACCTGAATGAAAGAGTTCTGAATAGACAATTCCCCATTCAACATCAAATAAAGCTGAGGGAAGTACCTGTCTGGGAAAGCTGCAGAGTTGAAAGGACACATATGACTCACTTCCTTCAGATTGACATTGCTGTAGAGAAGTTTCTTATTACTGCTATAAATGACAGTTGGCCTATCTGATGCAGCAAATACATGTGTGGCGTTCTTGGATGAGAAGGTACGGAGTGTTATAGGTTGGCTTCCCAGAGACACCTTTTTCCTGTCCGTCAACTCGCCAGTATTCAAATTCAATAAGAAGTTCAAAAGATGACCATCTCCAAGGGCACATAACAAGTAAGATATCTGACCAACAACAAAAAACAATCAGGATAGAAATGAAACACAAGCAAACTACACTTAAATTATTCTTTTTCTTCAATTCTACTACTTGACACGGGGTAATTTCATTTATCATAACAAAAACAGCCACAAAAATTCAGTGGAAAACCAAATAATAATTAACTCATGCATAAGCATACCTCTTCGAAGGAACACAGAAGAACAGAACGGGGTATTATTTCTCCTCCCAACTGCTCCTTTGTTATGAGATTTAGGTCAGGCAATGAAAATATCCGGACACTTATGTCTGTCCACATCCCAACAGCAGCTAACTGACTATAGTTGGGATTTTCACCAATAGGGTTAATGTCAAGGCATGATATCTCACACTCCAACTGAGCATGTTTTGATTCTGTCAATATTCCATCACCAATTTCCAAGTAGACCAAGTGGCCACCCCCAGTTGCCAATAAGACCTGTAACAAAAGCAATGTATAATCAAAACCAAAAAATCCTACACCTGTTGAACCTAAATGTTAACAATGATGTCTGAACAAAAACAACAGAAAAGTGTTGCCACTTTGACAAGCTAGATTATTGCAATTACATAGTTGATAATCAAACTTAAATAGTTTTGAAGTTGAACAATGAGAACAATAGCAATAGCAATTGTTTATAAATACATGAAAAAAAAATATTATTAATAGTAGATTTTGTTCAAAAAAATTATTGATACAAGAATCCAAATTACGATTAATTTAAACACAACAGGAATGAAAACTTTCATTAATTCTAGGAACACAGCTTATGGTCAATTCCAATGTCCACAGCAGTCCACAACATGCCAATCAGATTCAGAGAAACAGTTGAAAACAAACCTGACTTGCATTTGCAGTGGCAACATTAATTGAATAACCAGGTGGAGCATGCCATTCATTTCTTAGCGCTCTTGTGGTAGAAGAGACCAGTCTCACAGAGCTTGAAGTGACCTACCAGGTTATTGGTGAGTTAGTACAATAAAATTACTTCATTCAAGAATTGCTGTAGCATAATATACTTTAAGAAGATGGATGATTATTTTGATACACTTAGGACTCACTTGCACAAGCTGATTGTATACGGCATAATGGCAGAACAAAGTCTGCACTTGTGAACAAAATCCCTCTATTTCAGTTTCTTCCAACTCATCCTCAATATTCATAGCTAAAATTCGAGTTTCACTAATAAAACTAACAACCAGGAAGGTGTCATATGGATCGTCAGTAGAAGATCTTAAAGACCACATTCCTTTGATTCCTTGAAGCTCAACAGATGCCTATATTACACAAAGAATTCAGTAAGTTTTCTTGAATATATGAATACAAAGGCTGAGATTTTACAAATTTGGTCGCCTAAGATAACCTGTTCATTGATTCCAATTCCATTTCGAACTATACGAAGAGAACCATCCTTATAGGCTCCAGAGCAAGTTACCACCTGACCTTGACCTTGCCTCTCAAGGTCCACCACACAGAAATCAACAATTGGTCCCAGATTAACATAACTTTCCAGGACTTCCACATATGAACCTTTTGCATCAGGTTGTAGATTTAGCTTTATGAGCTGAATGGCACCATCAAACATTGAAAGTATTCCAATATATCAATGAACTCCAATAAATTGAAAAGCAAAAGGGAAATTTCAGACATCATTTGATGAATTCTCAAATATGAAATAACAGGGCCAGCATACACCAAAAGAAATTATCCGTGGCTGTAAACAAATTTCAAAATAATTTTCTACTATACCTGTGGATCTCCATAACTTGAGCCTATATAGACAACAGCATTATCAAGATAAGATATGGTAGATGCAATTGAAGTTTCTCCCAACAGCTCAATTTTGAGCCCTGTAACCCTGCAGTGTATGTTCACCCAATTTTAAGAAGATTCCACCACTAGTGCTATTTCAAATCATTTTACAAAGACAAGGTTCTCAAAGAAGAATTCATCATATGTATGTGTAGAAGAATCACTAACTTTTCTTTTTCATGAGTTATGACAAGAAGGTGAAGAAGACCAGCATGGTCACCAAGTAAATATCTAGAACCATCAGCATCAACTCTCCCATATGCTCTTGTGATGGACTAGAAGCATAGAGAAATTATTTAAGAAAAAAAATGTCACTATAAACTAAGAAAGAATCAGCGATAAAAATTTTAGTAAATGTAACATACAGGTCTCTTAGGAATTGCTTTGAATGCATTTGCGCTGCAATAGACAATTGTTTCCTCGCCAATGATAAGGACACCACAAAGAGGTGGAGGCACTGGTATTAGTAAATCAGCACCGTTGTCAAGATTGTTCTGAGCCCACGGACCCTCCACAAAATCTTTATCTTTTAGAGCAACTTCATATGTTTTAACATGACGAGCATCTTTGTTATCCTGCAACAGTGGGGAGAACCTATAAGGCCATTTGCACTAGTCAACCAACATAACTATAAAATTGCTCGGAAATGATATACACCTTTTGTTTCAGAATCAGCATCTTTAGAGGTTATGCCACAAAGATTAAGAAAATAATTTAGCAATCTTAGATCGCAAAGTAATTACAATTAACTGAATTATCCTTCATCAATATTTGATTAAGAGAGAACAAAAGATAAGAAATAGACAAATGTGATAAGAGAAAAAATGAAGACAAGAAAAAAATTAGAAAAAAAAAATCTCTTGATTTTATAAATGGCATTTCTTTTGGAACAAAAAAAATCTTTTAAAGTGACATTTAACAAGAAACAGAGAGAGTAATTCAGATGATAAATAGACAATACTAGCATTTACAGAAGTTATATTTTTTTACTTTTTGACAGACAGATGATATAATAATTCTAAGAATGCTTGAAGTACAGAGCAGCTAAAGCTGTGTACAGGAGAAGAATTGGAGGCTGTAAAAAGGATAAAAAAAATATATAGCAGGGGAAAAATTTAAGATCAAGCTTCCAGGATAAAAAGAATTGTCAAACAACCATTAAAAATAAATGGAAACTTGTGACCATATACGGAATGACATGGTTGCATCTTTGTCATTTCTCAGGAAATGCCAGCACAATCGAGAGCACTGATTTGACTATCAGACATTGCCAGATACATCTAATAGTGCACGATTTCATTGTCAACTTCATGTTTATTCTACAAATATTGATAAAAGTTAAAACTGTTTGATTAAAAGTTCTCTATTTTTAACTGTATTGTATGCCTTCGTTTCCTCTCATTGTCTAGAAAAGAAAAGACAGTTCAAACCATGCGGCTTAAGCAAAAGTAAACATATACAAATAAAAATGGGGAACCTGGTAAAGGACAACAATCGTGGGTTTGGAACAACCATAGAGAAACTTGATATCCAAAACTTGAAGTTCTTCAAGCCTGAAATGAAGAAATCATACATTAACTTTTGATTGTTAAACTTGTAAAGCGAAAAATTGGCAGTGAGATAAACATATAAGAGATGTCATGGACAGGAAGGTGTAAGAATTTTAGCAGACTCTGGTTGATTTTTCTTATTTTAAATTGATCTAAGCTAAGTAAAAGAGATGAAACATGAAGACATTAACAACCACATGGAAATATCGGTTACTTTACAATTGATGAGTTCATTGCCAACAACTATAACATTCAATTCTATGCAACTTGTCAAGTAATTGTTCAACACATTAGGTGTAGTTTAAAAATGAATTCAGTAATACACCCTACACATGTGTACCCATTAACCTTGAAGTGTAAACATGCGTAAGCATATACATGTACCTTGTGCTAAAATATTTTTGTTTAATAAGTGATGTTTTTCACAGATAGAATTGCAAACCTTTTAGTCATAGAGACTCTAATAACGTTTCAAGTAACCATTTGACCCAAAACCTTAAATTGTTAGGTGAGGTCCAAGAATGATTTCATATCTCTAATACAGCAAGAGGAAATCCCAAATGAATTCACAATGCATACAGATCCTAGATTCATGACTGTTATTCACATGGGTCTAGGCAAAAAGCAAACTTGGAGAAAGCCTCAAATTAATTTGTAGAACACAAGATTACATGCCTTATATTAAAAGCCTCTTTGAGCTGGCCTTTGTTATCAAAAGGAATAACCTGACAAAGCAGTAAATTTGGTCACAATGACTATTCTGAAGATCATAATGTAGAAAGCAAATGTACATAAATGAACAATTTCCCAAACAATAGAAGTTTGACTAAAAAAGGGGTACCTTAAACAGCCCATCATACAAATGAAGTCCAATCAATCTGCAATCTGGATCAATTATGCCAATCTGTAAAAAAAGAAAAAAAAAAGTCAACTAGGCAAAGTAAAAACCCCACTAAACAAGTGTAAAAACATCTAGTTAAAAAAATAAATAAACAGATAAATACTGCTCTACACAATTGATGAGAGGCAGAAATGGATGATATTTACCTGGCCATTGTCTGTTGGGCGGCCTATACGGTCTGACACATCACCCATTGCTCTACAGGAAAAGTCAACAACTTCTCAACATGAATTCAATAAAACAGAAGGAGCTTATGAAAGGAAAAGAAAAAACAAGGAAAAGGAGGAAGTTGGTAGCGAGGAAAACAATACCATATCAGCAAATGAAAGGAAAACCAAAGAGCGTATGATGTGAAGGAGTCCCAAAATCAAAATGCCCAAGGCATTTTGATAAAAGACCTCCTTTACATGTTAAGCCTACATGTATTCGGCCAACAATATTTTGGACCAGGACTGCCATCCACGAAGACTTTAGACTAGGCCTATCATGCTCAGGTAATGATATATGCACAAAAATAATTGAAAATGTTGCACAAAAAGCTATATGCACATAATTCAGACAACTCAAGTAATTGTTCAACGGGACCCTAGGATGGGCATTTGTGCTTGCCCCAACTTTTTGGTGGTCAATGCAACTCTTCCAGCTAGACCGGCTGACCAACAACATTGAAGGTAACAACTATGCATGTCATGTAACCCACTCAATCTATTGGACGGTTGTTTATATCATTATAACTTATTGATACTCAAAAACTGTCCAATGCAAGAAGCAAACTACAACATAACCACCAAGCGGTGAATATCCAGAATATCTACTCGAGCACAAATAGAGATTGCACATTTTGATTAACCAAACCAAAACTTTAATTTGGATAACCGACTGAAAAACTTTTAATTCAGTTTGGTTAATTTTTTAGCTTTTTTTGGGTTAATTAGTTCAATTAATGGTTAATAGTTTTTTATTGGTTAACCAGATTAGTATTTTTCCAAACAATAGATGACATTTTTTAGAATAATATAATGGTTAATTCATAATAATAAACTATTTTTAAAGGTATTGTGTTTTTGATTTACTGGACAATTAACTAAACCTATTTAATAAAAAATATAATGATAAATTAATTTTTTCTAGGAATTACAAAAATCAGTTAATTAGTTGTTTCATCAAATTAATCGAGAAATTTAGTTTGGTTCAGCTCAATTAATCAAAATAATACGATTTCATGAATGTTTAAATTAATTGATTAATCAACCAATTAATTTAGCAAATTTCAGTTGGTTTGGTCAATTGATTAACCAATCCCTACTCCTAAGTATAAGATATTTGAACTAGTTTTATTCACTACGAGAAATCAAATGACAAATTGATTTTGCTTTTTAATGTTATACCTTGTAATAAGCTCAGATGTCTCAGCATCCCACTGGAGAACACAGAACTTGTATCTTTCTGTAGCAATAAATAGAAAATCTTGTGCCTCACCCTGTCACACATGAACAAAGAATTACCAGACCAAAAAATGTAGGAAAATGAGAAATAAATAAAAACATAAACTCACATGTGGTCGAAAAAGTTCAAGTGTTGCAATTCTTCCATATATTGGAACATCTAACATAGGCTATGAAGGAAAGAATCACTAGTTACTAGGTAGGACAAAAACAAACAGAAATTTCAACACAAGAGATATGATTTTATTGACAAGTGTCTTAGATGGAAAATGTGGCTACCTGCAACCCATGAGGACTGAGCAAATGAATTTCAATGCGAGTGCACTTCCTGAAAGCACATAAATGAGGAGAAAACTAAGTACAATGTCGAAGATGAAATGGTAAGGTACAAAGCTAAAGCCAACTATAGGGGTTGTTTGGAATAATCATGTGAAAGAAAGCATTTGAATTATATTCCAAACACAATTGCACAGTTTTCTCTTCTCCTTTCTTTATTTTTCTTTTTAGGGGAATTCACCACAAATCAACTCAACTACGTCCATATTCCAAATCAGGTGCAATCAGCTATACATGAAAACACGGTAAGTTAATAAAATTACTTCAAGCGGAATTAAATTTTGCAATCATTTTTACACGGTATTTTGTGACAAGCTGATTGCATTAATTTTATGGAATTAAAACGAAAATATCAGTTAGAAGTATTTAGTTTAAATAAATTGCACGGTTATGATATAAGAATTCATTTCAAATAAAATGAATGACTCAGGAATTGAATCAAATGAATCTTTAGAGATTCATTTGATTATGGGAGAAAAAATTGCAGTGAAGATTAACATGAATTAAGCAAAACTAAGATCAAGCAGAGGTTATTAGGTGAAGTGATGTATAGCTACACTATGAATAAGAAATGGTGAGGTTTAATGCTTATAAGAGAAATATCACCAAAAAACACACAAGTAAACCAGCAAATATCAGCAAAGAAAATCAGCAAGAAAAAAAATGATTGAAAGAAATTGAATGAATGAAACCCTAAACATACATTGAGAAAACGAAAAGAAAATGGAAATGGAATCTCCAATATGTAGCAGATAACAAGAAGAAGAAGAAGAAGAAGAAGAAGATGATGATGATGAATAGAGAAGTACGCGATGATGAGGTTGAGCTCGTGAGGACTGGTGAAATTGCCGACGCAAGAATGAGTTGCGTTTGTAGGCTTTTGTGCCGTTACAACGTAATTCCAGACGCTCATCCTTCTTTCGCCTCTTAGGACGGATGACTCAGCCGCTAGCTACCGCTGTTGTGCTGCTGTCGCTGCTCTGCTAGGCTTCTCCTGCTCTCTACTTCTTCGAGTTACTGTGCGCTGCTAGCTCTCGAGCCTGGCAAAAAAAATACCCCGTCTGCGCAAATAATCCGACGTCGTTTTGGACAGTGCAATCTAGGCACTCAAACGTTCAAGCACCCATTTTTTTTTATTATTTAAAAAAGGCCTTTTGCATCTTCTAAGTTTCATGGTATTGTTTATGTTAAGATAATATAAATTCAACATATGACTAAGATGGTTGAATTTATATTATCTTCCAGATTCAACGTTTGGGTACCTGCAACCTTCCTGATTCATCATTGGGTGGAGCATTAGATGGTTCAAATTAAAAAATCTGATTAAATTAATTTGATTCTATAATTTTAATTCAATTTTACAGTTTTGAGAAAAAAGATGAACTGATTTTATTCTCAAATTAAAAATCCCTAAAAAAAATTTAAAAAGTTTGAAGATCATCCCCAAGGAATGTCTTGTCCTGAAACATCTAACAAGAAAGGTTAATTTTCAAGCTCGTGAGTTGCATTTTGATTAATCATAAATAAAAAAAATAGTTATTTTAATAATAGAAAGTGATTTAGATGAATAAATTAAATTAATTTAAAAGGAGTTCTAGACAAAATTTTCAACAAGTATGGATATATATACATATACAAATGCACGTTTTTGAGTTGTTACATAGAAGGCAAAACATACTGAATTTATAAAACGTCCACTTCTCGGTCGTCTTCATCATAAACAACCGTACCCAAAAGCCATCTTACAGGCACACATATCTCCACCCACCAGAAAACTCAGACTAAATCACCAGACGCTACCGGTGCTCCGGCAAATCCAGTAGGGATGCAATGCATCAATCCAGATGAAGCGAGGAGAACGGTATAACACTTGCAGGTGCTAGCATCCTTGAATACAACCAAATGTTTAAGGTTGGTAACTACAGTACAACATGCAGCATGGTTTCCTCGTCTGCATTCTTCTTAAGATCATAAAGACGGAACTAATAAAAATATAAATCAGCAATGTCAGATACCTCACTCCCACCTGACAATGCATAATACTCGTCTTCGTCGTCATCGGTCACGAAATCGATATCTGAAAATCCAGAAGGGTAGTCTTCATCAGACGTACCACAATCATGTAGTTCAGGATTATATGGATAGTCATCAGTAGAGTCATAGGGACGTCGAAAATCTTTGATACGCTCTGCACAGCATTTTCCTAAAGGTCCTTCCAAATCGACATTGAAACATTGGCGAAGGTCAAGGAATTCAAGATGTGGACAACTGTCAATGATGGCCTGCACACCATCATTTGTCACCTTATTTCCAAAAATCTGCAGGTAATGTAATTGAGGCATCGTTTGGGAAATAACTAGAGCCTCCGCATTAGACACTCTAAGCGGTCGTATGTACCCCTGGAGATTATACTTCAACGATTTGAGAAGAGGACAGCACATCCCAACACCTTCCAGAGCTTCAGCCGACAAGGAGCAGTACACAATTTCAAGCTCCTCTAATAATGGAAATTTTTTGGCAGCTTCACTTAATCCTGCATCCGAAATGTAAAAGCAAGATAAAAGCCGAAGTCGTTTGAGATTACTTGACCTGCAAGGCAGCCATCAAAGACCAGAACATCAGAATTAGCAAGTCGATATCAGTGCATAAATGGTTTATTCCAATGTATTCAGCATAAGTAAGTACCGATTATGAATTCTACCATGGTATAAGTACCGATTATGAATTCTACCATAGTATAAGTACCGATTATGAATTCTACCATGGTATAAGTACCGATTATGAATCCTACCATGGTATGCATAGCGAGGCATTTTCTACTGTCAAATACAAATAGTTGGGCAAAAGTTGTCATCTTGCACAATTTGTTTGCATCATTGTTTGGCAAGTAAGCTGAAAGCAATGGAAGCTTGCCTCTTCCTTGAACATATTAAAACTTATTCTATTGGATAAACCATGGCATTAAAGAAAACTACGCTTCCAAGAAAAAAGGAATTGCAAATGGTAAACATCTTTTTTTTCACTTTGCCAGAAACATATGAAATCAAACCATTCAACTGTTACAATCATCTCAGGAATGACCGAAAGACTGAAATTTGGGGGAAAAAATTCAACATTCTGGAATTGGATATTCCAAATTAGATGCCTGAATCAGCAAATTACAAGTATCACATGTTATGAAAACTTCAATTCATCATTCAATTTTGTAAGAAATAATTTGAAAAAAAAACTCGAATCACTTCAACGATTATTAAAAGCAAAACCATCATGATAAAATTGAACAATCAACAATACCCATAGAGTAAAACAACCGATATTAAGATTACCTATCAGCAATATAATGGATGAGAGAATCAGTAGGAAAGTACTCCAAACTGATATAAATTAATCCACCACAACTCCGATCAACAGCATTTCTACACAATGTATCATGATCAAAAGGCAAGTCCGGGAATTCATCCATACGTGGAAACTCGATTGATCGCCACATCGATGGATCTTTACATACAATTCGCCATGAAGAACATACACGTTGAGCTGAAACCAAGATATTTACTGCGCCCAATTTACTAAGAATCAAGGCAATCACGTCCCGTGGCAGCTCAGCCCAATTCCGATGTACGTGTTCTTGTTGTAATTCCGGCGGCGGCGATAAATCCATTGACACAGAAATTTGTGACTGGAAAGAAATCGGGGATCTGCAGTTCCACAGAGGCACTTTAGGGATTTTAAATTTCTGATCGACCCGTCTTTTTCTTTTTAACTACTTAGGGTTGCTGTTTAAAATAAAATAAAATAATTCCTAACCAAAAAAACCGATTTTTTTTAAACAACAAACCGATTATTATTTTAGAAAAAGTTTATTTTTCGAATTTTTATTTTTAATTCAAACTTGTTTAAAAAGATGTTTATAGCAATAAAAATTAAATTAATTAGTTTCAAAATATTTTTATTTTTATTTTTAAATTTTTTAAAAATATACTATTTATTTAATGTCTATGATAAAATTTATTTTTATAAATTTTATTTATAGATATTTAATTTTTATATTTATTTTAGATAGATAAAATTTATATTTAAATTTAATTATTATTTATTTCGATAAAAAATTATTTTTATATAAAATTAGATAAAATTTTATTCTATAAATTAAAATTATCACTATTTAAATATTTTAGGTTAGATAAAATTAATATTTATATTTATATTTAAATAAAAAAATTTAAGATAAAAATTAACTTTTATATAAAATGTAGTTCTTATCTAAAATTAGATAAAATTTTATTTTTATAAATTAAAAATTATTGTTATCTAACTTTTTTATATTTATTTTAGATAGGTTAAATTTATATTTTTATTTTTATTTAGATAGAATTTTTAAAATAAAAATTAATTTTTATAAATTAAAATTATTATTATTTTATATAAAATTTGATAATAATTAATTTTTATAAATTAAAATTAATTTTATTTTATACAAAATTGGATATAAAGGAATTTTTATAAATAAAAAATATTATTATTCAAAATTATATATTTATTTTATTTTATATATAGTTAGTTTTTATAAATTAAAATTAGAGGAGAGGATAGCCCCATAAATTTTTCATCCTCCATTATTCATTATTTTAAAATATTATAATATAATTATTTTTCTTTTAATTAATCATATTAATAACAAATAAATTAAAATATTAGCATTAGAAATAAAATTTGACATTACATTGATTAATTAACTTGATATTAGTGTTTAATGATCTATTTTTTGTTCTTTCAATATATATATATATATATATATATTATTGAAGGTTAGTGGGACAAGTAAGCAAATTGATTTTAATTATTATGAAATGGTGATGCCGTTTAGGATACAATTAGAAATAGTCATCCATGTATTATATTTCTTCTAGAGGAAGCCCTCTTCTTGTACCGATTCAACCATCCTGTCATCTAATCCTCTCAAGTCGTTTTCACCTAGACCCGTCTTCTGATTTTTCGTATTAAAATTTAAAACAAAAATACAGAGAAACGCCATTTTTATTAAGAAAAATAACTCTTCTTCTAGATCTCTTACGCGGTTATTATGGATTCCCTCCACCCTGAAAACTCTTATATATATCCGTCATCTCCGACCTAACAGAAGCCATCCCTGCCGGGAAAAAAAGAAGAAAAGCAAGCAATCAAGCAATGCAGCAGGTAACTGCCCTATACTACCCATCACCTCCACCAGGAAATCGCCAACAACTTCCAGGGAAGTTCCAGAACACAACTTTCCACGAACACCAGAAGAAACTTGGCTTCAGGGTTTCAGCTTTGAGAAGAGATGGGTCGTATGATGGTAAACTGGTCGATGAAAATATGATTATTCTCAGGAAAAGGATTCAGGAAATGAAGAATATTACAGAGGGAAGCAGCAGCAGCAGCAGCGAAGGCCCGTCAGGGTGGATGGAATGGGAAAAGAATTATTATGATAATGGAGAATATAATTCTGACGTATGTAAAGCAGTGGGTGTTCTGCAATCTATGTTGATGAACACCAGGCCTAGCTTAGCTTTAGGAATGGTCGCTGTTTCTATGCTAAGTGTTCCAACCTCATTTCTGGTGATCCTGTTGGCTTCCATTAATGGCTTCCATTTATAATTTATATATTAAATTTTCTTTACTAGAGATAAATTCTTACAGATACATCATATAATATAAGATTATACATCATTAATTATCATATCTCATAAATTACACCTAAAGACCAGCGATGCTAAAAGGGACAGTTACTCATCCGGTCTGAAAAATACAACATTCATGTATTAATTGGTTTATAAAGTTATGTCTGAAGTACAAGATATGAATTAATGTTTAATATTATTATTATTATTATCATATGACATGATTGGTCAGCTTCGTCAAATCCATGATTAACGCGCTAATTAATATCTGCAGCTGTTGCCCGTTAATCACACGCTTATGCCACCTTCCTTCTACCCCAAGCAATTCCTTTATTTTACTCACCACATCACATGCCCCACAGCCACCACCCTCTCCTCCACCGTCACCACCACCCCTCCCTTCTCCTCAAGTATACATATAAATAACCCCTCTTCCACGCCTACTCCCTGGAACCCAGAAAAAAAAAAAAAAAAAGAACATATCAAACACATGGAACCAACTTCTCTATACTCGACAACAGCTTCTCTTCCTCTTCGTCTCTTTCCCACAAAACTTGATCATGAATCTGCAAAATGGGTACGTACAATTAGACGTCCAAGAACTGGAGTTTTCGCGGGGGTGAGAAGAGAAGCACGTGATCATCATCACAACGACAGCAGGGGCAACGGCAGCGGTAGTGGGCGGCTGGTGGATGCGAGCATGATCGTGCTGAGGAAAAGAATTCGTGAAATGAAGATGGTTGAGAGAAACTACGAGCCTCCTTCGGATTGGATGGAGTGGGAGAAGCAGTATTTTGCAAGCTATGATTCATTAATATGTGAAATGATGGGAATTTTACATGCAGGATTGATGCATACAAGGCCAAGCTTGGCAGTGGGGATGATGGCTTTGATCCTTTAAGTGTGCCCGTTTCGACAGCTTTTCTGTTTTCTTCTGTTGTCAAGGTCACTCAGATGATATTTTAGGATGGATTTCACCTTAATTAGCCTTTATAATTATAAAAATTGTATCATTTAATTCCTTAGCGTTTATTAAATTTACATGATTATAGTATTATTTGTTTATTTTATTTAAGTCATATAAAAATTATTAATTTCATTTAATATGTACATTAATTGAAATATGATTCGGTAAAATTTGATTTAATAAATAAATTTATTTTAAATTAAATAATATTTAATTTATACAGATTCATGAGTTAATATTAGGGGTGAGCAGTGATTTATTCAATTTGGTTTTTGTGTAAGATTTGAATTGAATCGAATAAACCAAAAAATCAAAGCTATAAAATTGAGTGGAACCGAAATTTATCAAAAATCAAATAAACCAACCCGAACAAATCGAAAATCGAATACGTAATACCCGAATTGAATTGAATAAACTGAATAAAGTAAAAACTAAATTCATAAATCATATAATTGATATAAAACGATATCGTTTTGAATATTAATGTAAAATGAAATTGTCACACCCAGCCATACCCAGGAGGACATGCTCCTGCGACACAGATAGCGGTCCCCAGAAGAAGACCAGTGCCTGCACCGTCAGGGATACCTCAATGAACGTCGTATGGGGACACACTCTAAGCCTAATGGTGGTTATGCGGCGGAAACAACGTGATGTACTAACGTACCCGGGATCATTACCATTCATGCACTCAAATGAAACATAGACATTAACATTAACAGGCAACCTCATATCTTATATACATAAAACCTGTTATACATACAGTGAGTGCGTACAATATACCACCAAAAGCTATACAAAATACAGTGCTACTGCCATACTAGATACACACTAGCTACACAGACACAAAAGGAGCTGGAGTTTGCCGCAGAAGACCCGTACCAAGTTGAGATCGATTTGTCTCAGCTGACGACCTCTAATCCTTTCCCGAATGCTCTCCCGTGGGCTCTGAACCTACGTTTATCAAATGACAAACGCTGAGATAAACTCAGTGGTGCTAGAAACACATATAACCAGTAATACAACATATCACATTTCATCATCAACATCATATACATTACAAATGTTACGTCAGGACATGTCAAACCTAGCATCGTATGCAATGCAAATACTAATGCTCCTGACATTCACTCTCACTCCTCTTTCACTCATTCACTCTTGTTTTCCTGTAATGTGCACATTCCTGTCGCACACACTGGATCCCGTACCGGTACCAATCTCTCATCTCAGGAGATTCTATATATATTTATATCCGTAGAGTGCCTTGCACTCAATCCTACCGTATGTCTCGAGACTCATCTCCCATCTCAGGAGGATATTATCTAACAATTCCCGTAGGAATCCATTCAATATCGATCAAGTGTGCCCAGAGCTGAGCTCTGCCCTCATCACTCATTTCTTTCTTTCTCTTTTTCCTCGATTCCTCATTTACCACCATGCATATCAGCATGTCATTACAATTAAATCATCTCATGCATAAAAACTTGGACAATTCATCATTCCATCAAACAAAGAAACATCAATCCAAGCATTTCCATAGCAATCATCAACGTATCACATCAAAACAATACCTACCAATTAAATAGACCTGCCTAAACACCGTAGGCAATAACAATAAGCCTAAAAGTGGCACAAAACACAAGCCTAGGCTCATTTCAAGTCCACAGGCAATAAGAAATAGCCGAAAGTGGCTAAAGACATAAAGCTAGCACAAACCTAGTAATTAGAGTAACCTCTCGTATAAGCCTCTAACCCCACTCGATCAATCTCTAACTTTTATCCTGCGTTCTCGGGCATTCGGAATGTTTAGAATCGATAAGTAGAATGTTTGGTAGGGTTTAGCTTAAGAAAAGGAGGAAGAAACATAAGGCAAA
>CANYBF010103596.1:0-17178 GCA_948192965.1 Dalechampia spathulata
TCCCGATTTATCTTTACTTCAATTTAAATGTCTTAGACTGTTTAGTAGCTGAATACTAGTGTTTGACTCCCTCGGTCCTTGTGGACGATACCCGTTACTGCATTTTCGGGATTATTTTATATTTGCATTCGTGTGCGAACAGTATCCTCTTGGCATGTAGTCATGCAGGGTTAATAAATCAAGGATGGGAGTTATTTAATGCGATGAGCAATGCTTATGCAATTCACCCAAATTTGGAGCACTACATTTGTACGGTTAATCTCTTAGGCTGAGCAGGGAAACCGAAAGAAGCAGAAGAACTCATTTTAGGACTGCCTGCTGAACGAAACCATGCTATTTGAGGGCCACTGCTTGGTGTATGTAGCTTTAATGAAAAAAGTGATGACATTGCAAAACGAGCTGCTTCACAAATACTTGAAATGGATCCACTGAATGCACCTGCTCATGTTCTGCTCTGCAATATTTATGCAGCAAATGGCAAGCACATTGAGGAGCAAAATTTGAGGAAGCAAATGGGTTTGAAAGGGGTGAGGAAGGTCCCCGGCTGCAGTTGGATTGTGATGAGTGGAAAAATCCATGTATTTTTATCGGGAGATAAACTGGAAAAAGAGGCAGATGAATTGTTGTCTTTCTTGTTTCAGTTTGATGATGTATCATAGAAATTTTCATTTGTAGGATGGACTTTATAGCATGGGACTGTATTTAACAGAATGAATGTGCAGGGGCTGTAGTTAGAGAATTGGAGTGGAACAGAAATGTGAATAGCACCATTATCATGGAGGGTGCGCAATTATTTCTGAGAATACTTGGAGCTGGTTTCTTGTGAAGTATGTTTTTCATTAGGCTGTGAACCAACAATCAGGCTCAGGTTTAGTTGTGCTTGTAATAGACGAATTAACAGTATTGGAACGGAGCAATGCTTTGCATTGTGTGCTTTGAAGAAGATATTTTCAAATTAGTAAGAATTAAACAGATGACTGCTCTCACTAGAATTGGTGATGGCTGCTATGACAGATGCAGTGACATGGTATGGAAGCAAGAATGCCAGAGGTGAAGGAATGTCACTCGGACGGATGTATTTTGTTTGCAAGCTGCATGGATTTGGATGTCACCAGAACTAGGGAGTCGAGGTTCTTAACTCAGGATTAATAGAGATCACTTTCTTCAGTTGATACAGATGAACTAAAATTGTTGGGCTTGCTGGCCTGACCACCCTCATTAGCACTGCATTTGATTGGCTTAAAGGTCAATTTGCCCCCGAAATTGAAGGCTATGGCTAATTAATTTTATGATCAATTTATCTGTCGATAAAAATTTTATCATTTCTCTTCATTTCTTATAACTCCAAGGTAGAAATCAACTAACCCATATATTACCTTATTTTAATAATCTAATTTTGGGTTAAATTTATTTCTTTTATTGATTGGTTTGTGTATAATGAATTATCATTATATGAAATTAATAATATTTTGATTAATTAAAATTTTTTTCTAATCTTTAATTTAAATTTTAAAAATTTAATTTATATTTTATATTATCTTTAATAATTTATATAAAATAAAAGGATTAAAAATCAATTTCAGACTGTACAAATTAAAAAAAAAAAGAAACATCTGCAAATATAGTTACTTAAAAAAGTAATCAACTTTACAATACAAAATTAAGTAATTTAATAAAATATTTAACTCAACAAATGAATGAGGTGATGTGACCAAGCTAAGCAAGTTTAGGGATTGAATAGGAAATAGATCAAGTAAGCAGGCTAGGAGGTCATCGCCTTGTATACAAGTTGACAGATCAACATGTGAAGCCTGTTTCTTATCAGAATGATGTTTCTACTGATGCAAAGATGAGTTAGCAGTGCATATTTATCATGTACTTAGCGTCTTTAGCTAACTAATTCCAAACCCATCTGATGATAAAACTCTCCCAAAACCATCTACTTTTCATCATAGCCCATGTAAACTGAGGGAGGCAATCAAACTTTATTATGGAACTTGCAATTGAAATGATTACATCCATCAACTTTTACCATTAAATTTTAACCCCTTACTGAAATAAAACAAATGAACCATACACAATAAACAATATTTGAGAAAAAACAAACATATTTTGACGAGTCAAAATCTAAGAATTTTCAGGGATATATGTGTGCCCAATATGCATCAACTTCTGCAAGTCCTTGCTTATACGTAAACTTGGACGCCTGTATCATATGTTGCTCCAGGTTTCCAGTCACTGGGAATGTTGTTCACCGGAACAACCCATGTCTCCGTCCCCTCGCCATCTTCGCTGCTGAATAGCATCCTCACCGACAATGCTCCCGTCGGTGGAGATGTACTTGTCCATACTGCCCCATAAGTCCTATCCAAAAGCTTGCACGCAAAATTTTGAGTCTGCATGTAAACAATGATTCATAGTTGTTAATATGCATATGTTTACGTATCATCCATTCTGTCATGCGTAGACGTTTAACACAATCTTCCTAGGTAACATCTGAATGATATGTTTACCTCGCAGAGCTGGACAGCAGTAATATCCTGGTTGCCTTGCTGATACTCTATGACAAAAGCCAAGTAATAAGGATAGTTGCTGTTCTCATCAATATTTATTGTGATATTCTTGCCAGGATAGCTGCATGAAACCCTGTCATGCCACATATGCATAAAGAAACGGGAGTTAGTTGATGACGGAATACGGCTAAGTAAGACATGAAAATGGGTGCTGAGAGGAGATGTCTCACCGTCTGTATTCAACATCAACTATTCCAAGCGATAAAAGGGAAGCAGCTGCGTCTGTTGTTTGAGCCATTCTACCAAAGGCTCGTCTGCTTAGAATGAAATCAGTGTTATCACTGGAACCTTGGTCTGTTATTACCACGGTTACTCCCTTTTCGCTGCAGTAATTACTGTTGGTGCACCTCACCTTGTCACAAGATAAGCCATCACCATGGTTAGTGTCACTCTTAGCTATTTGTAAAATCTGAAAAATTTGGTGATGATGATATTGATACCTGATAGCAAGCACCACATCCAACCCCATTACGGTAGAGGTTTGATGCAGTAGATACATCTCCACCATTTAAAGTTGCTCCAAACGAACCAAATCCACATGCTCCTCCTGAAAATATCCATCGATATATATATACATGTCATGCTTAAAACAGATGAATGGAAATACTCTAACGCACTACTATCGTGTACATTAGATAAATATAAATATCATATTCCTAGAGGCTAGAATACGATTCATTTTCTAGATATTTTGAAACGGTAGACACATGAAGCTTCAAAATCTCGTGTCTACTCCCCTTTGAAGCTTAATATCATAAAATGTTGATGATCTATGTAAGTTATTCAAAAGAGATTGGACTTCTTACTGTCTGTTCCTTGTTCATCAGAATTCGGGTAGTAAGCTGCTCGAGAATGAACGAAACAGTCACTACAAGTGGCAGCCATTGACAAAGCGCGTAGGCATAGCAAAGTTGCAGAAAATAGCGAAAGGGACAGAAGAAAAGCAGCCATTATGTATGGGTATGTGTATATATATATATGACAACATAAAAGGTTAAGACAATGGCAGCGAGGAAGAGAATGAGATGGTAGTGCATGAAAGAAGCCAAGGTTTTGTAGTATTTATAGTAAAACATGAAGTGGAGCTTGGTAAGTTTGGTGAATCATGCGGAAGGTTTGAATTGTGATATTACTGGGTGGATTCTGTTAGGATTATTTTGAAGCTACCATCTTAGACTTTGGAATTGCTAATTTTAATATTAAAAAGAGACCATTGAATTTGCACATCGATTTGAGTTCATCTAATGTAAACTCATCACACATATATAACACTGCTTTGAGTTTAAATGCATTCCCATAGCATTTCATGTTAAATTTATCATAATCTCAATTCGAGGAAGGTGTAATCTCAAATCAACCATTATATAATATATTAATTTTCATTTTAAATTCTGTTTTGACCTTTTCTGGTTGAAGGCTTTGGTAATAAAAATTGATGTCCAAATTCAAAGGGTCATTATTTTCAACGAATAGTCTTCTTCTGCTTTTCATCTATTACGTGTTCTTAATAATCTCTTACTTTTATAGTTTCTTTCAAACATTTTTCATCACCTTCATAATTTTAATATTCATGTTTTAATTTATTTTTTAAATTAATTAAAGCACCATTTAATAATTAATTATATTTTATTTATGGAATTAAATAAATTTGAATTTTTATGGTATGTCTACTAGATTAATATCAAATTATCCGTATAAAACTTTCAAACTATTTGGTGTTTTTCAATTTAGTACCAACCAAAAATCTAAAATCTATCATAATACTTCTAATTAATTAATTAAAATAATTGAATTGAATCATTTTATTAAAATATTACCCTATTATTTAGTTTAAAGTATTTATAAATATCCTAAATTAGAATACCATAAACGGTAAAACATTTAATGAAATGGTTGGATGAATAAGTAAAAAAGTGGGACTGTAGAGAGTTGAATGGAATAGGGAATTAGGGGGAGTTGCACTGAGCAGGCATATTTTGATGTTCTCACTTGTTCTTGGATTTCTTAAGGTCAAATTCTACCAAATATTATGCATTTTTCAATAATTTCTTATATACACATATTATGTATTTGGATAAAAATGCCTTTTTATTTGATATCTCATATTATAGAATTTGTGATTAATAAATAGATCATACTAGTGTATGAACCATACAAAATGAATGCCATCTTTAAGCCTACCATTTTATCTGTTATTATTTCTTTATTGTAATTAGTACATTTTTAAGCCTAGTTGCTCATTCTATATTGATTTTAATCCTACTGTTCATTTGATTCATAAAAATTTAAACCATCTACATTTTGTTAAATATGTATTTTTTGAAATGTATATATTTATTAAAAATAGATATTTAAAATACATTACTTGATTTTAAACATTTATAAAAATAAATATAATATAACATATAAATATTAAATCTCAATAAATATTAAAAATAAAATATTTACAGTATATGATATTTTATGAATTGTACATATTTATTTTAAATTTTATAAATTAAACAAAATATTTTATTATATATATATATATATATATATATATATATATATATAATGGAATGCTTTTTATTTTTTGGATTTGTTATTGAAAATTGTAGAAGGATGAATGGATAAAGACTAGTTTAAAGAGTCAACTAAATATAATAATGTTTTAAAAGGTAGAATGTTAAAATATTAATTATTAATAGAATCGTTGATAAATTTAAAACGTTCAAGATTGACTTCATTAATGAAACCATGATTGCAAAAATCAGACAATTCAAAGGAGTATTAATTTAATATAACAGTAATTTTCAAAATAAGATTATCTTACCCATAATTATATTAAATTTATATCATTACATTTTTATTATATTTCATATATATATAATCAATATTATTATATTAATTAAAAATTAAAATAATTAAGAATATATATCAGTTCGATCATTTATAAATTATTAAAATTTTAATTTGATAAAAACTTATTCAAACCTATTTATACATGATCAATATTATTAGATTAATTAAAAGTTAAAAGAATATGATTAATTTAACATAGCAATAACCCAAATTACAATATAAAATGCACATTTACTATTAAACTTTGTGTATCTCTCTACTGTAATATAATTACAGATAATATGTACACGCCATCAGAATTAATAATGAATATATACGTTGAAAATAATTTAAGCAATTAAATGGAGTAATTTTGGTTTACGGGCAAAAGCAGACACCCAAGAAAACTTGCGGAATGGACCGCCACTACCACCGTCCATTTTTATACATAGTCATGACGTGGCAACCACTTATCTCCTCTAAGCCTTCTTTCTTTTACCTGCATTTTTCCTCTTTCCCCGACCTTCTTTTACGGGTTCAAAAAAAAACAATTTTCTATCTTTATATTTTTTTTTGAAAAAAACTCGTTTTTAATTTTATTTTTATAAAATTATATTTATTTAATTTTGGCTTGTCACATCACATTGTATTGTATAACCTTTACTACATCTTTTTTAAATATTTTTAATCTTTATTCTTATTATTTAAATCATCACATTTTTCTATAAATTTTTAAATTTTTCTTAGAGATTTTCTTTCTAATAAAAAATATTAATTAATTTAAAAAACCCTTTTTTAGATTTTTTTAATGAAATTATACAATAAACTGTTATTTATTTAGTGATTATAACTTGAAAAATATAGTTTATTATTTAATCGTTATAGATCAAATAATTTGATTAATTCAAATATAATATTAACAATATAATTAATTATTATAAATAAAGAAATATATTAGTTTAGTTTGTTTGATGGCAGCGTTTTAGAGTAACCATTCATTATTTTTATGTTATTATTAAAAAGGAGTAATTTAACATTAAATTAATAATTTGCACATTAACAATAATGACTATAGGTAAAAAATAGTTAAAATAATTAAGAAAATAAGTTTTACTCAGTTAAAGAATAAAATTAAACAAATTTATGTGAAAGTAATTAATATTTTGAAAAATACATATAAATTTATCATATGATATACTATTGTGTTTTGTTGACCATGGAAGGCATAAAATGCAGCCCTAAAAAGAAAATCTACTTCGATGTAATATAATGAAATGTCTTAAGAGATCAAAATATTACCCTCCCTTAATAATATGATATACACACATTCTCAGGGTTAAAAACTCCATCAAATAGAGGTTAAAATTAAAACTAATAATTTCAATTATAGTAATTTTTATATTTAATTTATTTAAATTATATGAATATTATTTAATTTTAATATACAGTTATCAATGAAGTTAAGATTATACCCTTTAGGTTGCCATTCAACCCCAGTGCCTTATGTTCATATAATCTTGTAATTATAAAATAAAATAATTCAAACATGTAGCAAATTATAATTACATGTACAATTTACTTAATAAAAATATCAATTCATGGATGTCAAAAATTGTATTAATTATATAGACAAGTTATACTCAATAAAATAATTAAGATATTTTTTTTATATCACTGAAGTTGTTTGATTTGATGAAATTCAAATAAATAAACTCAAACATTTCATGAATCTAAAAAGTTTTATTGTTTAGTTATTAAAAAACAAAAATAATCCATAAAATGTGGAATTCTCTCGTAAACATAAATTCTCTTGTTTTGATAAAATTAGAATTCGGTTTTCTAAATTTCATCATTTTTTATTCACATGGGAATGTGATTTATTTAATTTTATTATAATAGTACCAATAAAATCTATGGATTTCAGATTTTCAACCAAATAAAAATTTTTAAAATTTCATTGATTTTAAAAAATATGGATTTAAATTTTATATAATTTATAAATTTTATGGAATTTAGATTCCTTAGATCCAAACAACCCCTAAAGCTGATCTTCAATTGAGAAAAGAAAATCATATTTAAATTATATGTTATTCAAAACATATGATAAAATACATAGTTATTCCTTATTATAATTACATGTACAATTAACTTAATAAAGATATAAAACATTCTATTAAATGGAGAAATTATACTTAATCTCACTTTTTTATACCTCTTAAAAATTGTTGTCACTTTTTGTTTAAATTTATGTAATTTAAAATTATGCAATTGCTAATATACTTTTTTATTTATTTATTTTTATTTTTAAATTATTTTTCTTTATTTTATTTTAAATTTTTATTCATTCTTTCCTTTTCTTCTTATTCTTATTGATTTCTTTTTCTTCTTGATTTTCTTCTCCCTCTCCCTTTCTTCTTTTTCTTCTTCTCCTTCTTCTACCATATACCAATTTTATAAAACATCTATTATATACATATATATTTATACATATATGTACATACACATACATACATAATTTAGTATGATATATATTGATAAATACCAAATAATATATATACATATATTTACTGCTACATATAATATATTTTTATTTATCAACATATACCATATATATGATATATATTGGTAGATAAATATGTATCTACACATATTTATCATGAAACAAAATCAAACAATCAATTTGAAAGATTCATATCAAAAACATAAAGATTCATATTAAAAATATGGATTATCAAAGCCAGTTCATGTTGAATCATTGTGAATTTTCTTTTAATATAATCATTCATTATTGATCTAAATCAATTAAATCATTTTTTATTTTGATTTGTTGATTTTATACCACCCTTTTATTATTGGAATTGTAGTGATGAAAAGGTTATTTCAATAGATCTATATAACATTTTGATCGGGATAATTATGATTATTCTGGCGTTTATTTTATCCTTATCATTGCTATTTTGGCTCGTAATCGCTACCCACGCATGATTTTGGTTTGCATTTGGCCATTTTATGAAATTAAATTTTGGTTTTGAAACCATGAGCATAAAACATCTGCAAATTGGTAATGGTTGATTCAAATTTATTCTGCCGCAATGCTTTTGTTTATTTATTTGTAATGGCAAATAAAATGTATTTGGTTCGGTGTTCTATTTCCGCAATGATTATATTTTTTAATTACTTGCGATAGGGTTGCTTTTAATTGTTGACTAAGATATGCATACTTTAATATGATGAATTTTTTGGATTTTATGACAATATGTTAATTAAAAGTTATTGTTTATATTAGATGTTATAATTTTTTGGATTTTTTTGGAAATTTAAATTTAAATGTTGATGTTGTTATATATATTATAAGATAAATTAGTTGGAGTAGTATATCACCAAAGTGATATCTATTATGGAAATTAATTTATTTTAAAATATAAAAGGTTATACACATCTAATTTTATGAATGTTAATCGGCCTAAATAAAGGTCTATATTTGTTGGAATTATGTGTATACGTGTGGTAATAAATGTGTGATAATTACTAGGTTTTATATGTGAATAATAAATTAATCAATGAAAAGTTTATTATTTTGACATGTTATTTTATTGATTAAGCGCTAAAATGTATATTTTTCGTATATAAAATGGTCCATTTTAGAGTAGGAAAGTAGCTAGAACATTTGACTTGGTTATATTTCTATGTTTTGCAGGTAAAAACAAGAAAAAAGTAAAATGAAGCTAATTTGGCATTTTTATCGCGTTTTGGAATCAAAAGTAGAATACAGGCGGTATCAAGGCTTATGAGCATAAGAGAGGGCACAAGAATCCGACGGACTTAATTTTCTATTTTTAAAATTCACAATTAGATTAGATTCAATTTAGGAGATCCTATTTGAAGATAAGGATTGATAATTATTTTATTTATTTATTTAAGCCTATAAATAGGAGACTTGTTCCTATTATAGAATAGTTGAATCTTTTTGAATTTTTTTTTCCAATCAAATTTAGCATTAATATTAACTTTTTTCTTCAAGTGTTTATATTTATTTTTCTTTATTTTTGAATTGATGTTACCGCCTATGATGCTTGGCTAGACGTTTTATTTCCCAATCAAGAGCAACACAATTAATTATTTAAGGATCATGTGAGATCAAATCGTTCCTAATTTCAATGGTAAAATCATTATTTGATTTAATTCTATAAATCGACAAACCATTGTATTTCTTAGGAACATGATAAAAAGGGCCCTTTGCACGGTTCTATTTTATACATACTACTAAGCGAGTTGCTTGATCCGTAATTGTCACTTGATTCGCTAAAGTAGCAATTAAAGAATTAATTGAGGTAAGAGGCTTTTAAACCTCTTTGTGAATTAAACGATCTGGTTTGAACATGGTGGAGCTGGTTCTTAAGTGTTAATTAGAATCAGATTCTTCTAATCTTTAATGCAATTTCTAATAGATTGTGTGGAAAGCTGATTCCACTATGTCTATTTGAAAATTAAAGGCGATTGTAGAGCTACTTCTTAGTCATCTTAAAAATAAAGAAGAATTGGTTCATGCGAGGCTTTCTCGGTATTCTATAACCGGTTTGGTGATTTTTACCATTGGATTATCATTGCATCAATGATCATGGTCTACCAATAATTAATTATGGCTTGCGATTGGGAAGTCTTTCCATATTGATATTTTCTAAAACCAAGATTCATTTTATTATTTTTTCTCTGATTATTTTAAATTATTTTCATTTTAATTTTGACGTAAAAAATCGAAGTTTCATTCCATCCCTGTAGGATCGACCCTTCTTTCACTACTATAAAATCATTAAATATCTATAGTGGGGGAAGTAGAATTTAATTTGACGATTTCACCACCCGATTAAATTTTAAGGTCGTTGCTGGGGATGGTAACTAACATTCTTTTGATTCTTTGTTTATGACTCAATCTTTCGCAGGAAATTTGAGCTTTGATACTAAAATTCAGAAGGCTGCGAAGAGAGTGAGGAAAGAGGCAAAAAACAGAATACTAGCCTTTATATCGGAGAGTTTGAGTACGTATGAAGAAGCAGCTAGCGAGGACGACGTGGATAACAAGAGTTTTAACAAAGTCATCATGGCTATCAATCAGTAAACTCTACGACAAATAACCACTGCGTCAGTAGATCAGACCCCGCTATGTATTACCTACGAGGATCTAACAACTCCTTTGGAACTAAAATTGGGATTGATCTAACTTTTGCCTACTTTTAGAGGACTAGAAAATGAGGACCCTTACAAGCACTTAAAAGAATTCTATATAGTTTGTGATGGCATGAAATCGCAAGGTATGAGTTTAGAACAAATCAAGCTAAGAGCTTTTCCCTTTTCCCTTGCAGATGCAGCTAAGGATTGGCTTTACTATTTACCATCTGGAACTATCAATACATGGAACAACATGGCCGGGCAGTTTTTAGACAAATTCTTTTCAGCAAAAAGGGCAGCTCAAATAAGCAAAGATATCTGCGCAATCAGCAAGAAAGAGGTGGAGAATTTGCATGAATACTGGAAGCGCTTTAAAAGGCTCTATGCATCCTATCCTCAACATGGGATAAATGAAGCAGAATTTAATCCAATACTTCTACGAGGGACTGCTACCGATAGAATGAAAGATGATGGATGCAGTAAATGATGACACCATTGTCAACAAAATGCCAAGAAGTACGCAACCTGATATCGATCATGGCAGCCAATGCGCAATCTTTTTCCACCAAGAAGGAGCCACCGAGGAAAGCACATGAGGCAAGTACTTTGAATCTAAAATCTAAAAGTTCATAGCTTACCTTTATTACACAGGATTTTACATCTAATTTGAAGCCAACCAAAGTCTACGAAATTTGTACATAGTCAAATCACCATATTGATAAATGCCCATAAGTACAAGAGGAAGAAGAGATGCAAGCTAATACGGCAGAAGGATTTCATGGACCACCACAAAGAAAATACGACCCATTCTCAAGAACGTATAACCCAGGCTGGAGAGACCATCCAAATCTACGGTATGGTAACCAACAGAATAATTTCTAGCAGCAGAGGAATAAGTAGCCAAAACAGTCAGGTACTTCTTTGGAAGAAATGATTAAAACCTCAGTCACTAACACACAACAATTTTAGCAGGCCACGGAGACCAGATTCAAAAATTTGGAAAATTAAGTAATGCAGATTGCTATATCATTAGGGAAAATTGAATCCCAAGGGAAACTTCTATCTCAGACGGAAGTAAATCCAAGAGAGAGTACTAACGCAGTAATTTTAAGGAGTGACCGAAGCTTGCCAGAAGTTGCTGCCCAAAAACTGAAGCATGATATGGAAAAGGAGATTGAAATCGAAAATTCTGGGCTGGAGAAAGGAGAAAAAAAATATCCAGCCAGTAGCAGTTTGATGTCCCTTTCCAGAACATTTGGAGAGAATGAAAAAAGAAAAAGAACAGAAGGAGATACTAGAAACGTTTTGCAAAGTACAGGTTAACATTCCTCTATTGGATGTGATTAAATAAGTGCCAAGGTACGCAAAATTTCTAAAAGCTTTATGCACTAATAAAAGGAAATTATTTAGATTCCAAAAAGTAAGTGTTAATGAGAGTGTATTAGTAATGATTCAAAGGAAAATGCCATCAAAGTATAAGAATAAGGAAGTGTTTACAATCCCCATAAAAATTAGAGAGATTGGCATGAAGAATGCCATGTACGATTTGGGAGCCTCTATAAATATAATGCCCTCATCCATTTTTGACTCTTTGAATATAGGACCCTTGAAGGAAACCGGAGTAGTAATTCAGTTAGTGGGCCGGTCGATAATCTACCCTATCAAAGTTTTGTAGGATGTACTGGTGCAGGTTAACGAACTTATTTTTCCTGCTGACTTTTATGTTGTGCAGATGGATGGTAGAACATCTTTGAAATCATCCCACCTTTTGATAGGAAGACCTTCCCTAACAATAATAAAGACAAAAATAGATTTCCATGAAGGGACATTGACAATAGAGTTTGATGGAGAGGTGATCAAGTTTAATATGTATGATGCCATGAAGTACCCTTCCGATATCTCCAATGTCTGTACCATGGATACGTTTGATCCACTTATGCAGGAGGTTTTTGAATTAAGTGATGAAGATAAATTAAGATCAACCCTTAATAATGCCAAATTTCATGAGGAATCGTTGATTTTAAAGGAGGAACTGCTGCAGGCTATTGACGATTTAAATGTAGATCTTGAAATTGAACAGAAACTAAATTTAATTAGTTAACATACTAAATTATTTCACTCAATTTTATAGGCACTAGAACTGGAACTAAAACCTCTTCCCGACCATATAAAGTTTGCATTTTTATGGAATGGTGAAATGCTTCCAGTTATAATTTCAAACAAGCTTAGCGAAGATGAAGAAAAAGCGATGGTAGCAACACTGAAAAAATTTAAGGAGGCAATCGGCTAGACAATAGTAGACATCAAAGGAATCAACCCATCAACATGTATGCATCACATACTATTAGAACCAAACCATAAATTAGTGAGAGAGACTTAGAGAAGATCACATCCAGCAATGATTGAAGTTATGAAAAAGGAAATTTTAAGGCTGCAGGATGCAAGCATGATTTATCCAATTTTCGACAGCCAATAGGTGAGCTTGGTGCATGTTGTACTGAAGAAGATAGGAATTACTGTAATTTGTAATGAAGAAGGGGAACTAGTACCCACTCATATTCAAAATGGGTAGAAGGTTTGTATTGACTATCAAAAATTGAATTCTGCTACGCGAAAGGACCATTATCCTCTTCCATTTATTGATCAGATGCTTGAAAGATTGGCAGGATGAATGCACTATTGCTGTTTGGATGGATACATGGGATTCTACCAAATCCCAATTACGCTTGAAGATCAGGAAAAAATGATGTTTACATGCCCATTTGGAACCTTTGCCTTTAACCAAATGTTATTTGGACTTTGCAATGGACTAGCAACATTCCAACGATGCATGGTCAGTATATTCTTTGATTTTGTTGAAAATATTATTGAGGTATTCATGGAGGATTTTACAGTTTATGGAAAATTATTTTATGAATGCCTTAATAATTTAGCAAAGGTGTTGCCATGATGTATCGAGAAAAATATGATCCTGAATTATAAAAAATGTCATTTCATGGTTGATCAAGGATTAATTTTAGGTGATATTATTTCGAGGAAAGGAATAAAGGTAGATAAGGCTAAAATCGATATTATCAAGTCATTACCTTACCCCTCAACTATGAGGGAAGTTTGATATTTTCTTGGACATACAAGTTTCTACATGAGCTTTGTAAAAGGATTTTTCAAAAGTCACCCAACCACTTTGCAAACTCCTGCAGAAGGAAGTCGACTTTGTTTTTGATGAATCCTGTAGAAAGGCATTCGACCAGCTTAAGGAGAAGTTAATTACAGTCCCAATTATGCAGCCATCAGATTAGAAATTTCCTTTTAATATCATGTGTAATGCAAGTAACTATACTGTAGGAGTAGTATTTAGCCAAAGGAAAGGAAAAGAACCACACATGATAATCTATGTGTCAAGGATATTGGACAACACTCAGTTTAATTATTCAATAACTAAAAAAGAACTATATGTTGTAGTATTTACATGAAAAAAAATTCATTCTTACTTACTTGGTACTAAAGTAACTGTATTTTTTTATCATGCAACGCTCAAGTATTTATTGAAGAAAAAGGAGGCTAAATCTAGATTGATTCATTGGATATTGTTGCTCTAGGAGTTTGATTTAGAACTACTAGATAAAAGGGGATCAAAGAATTTAGTTGCAGATCATCTAAGTAGATTACCAAATTTAGAGCCATGTGAATTTTATGATGAATTTCCAAATGACTTTGTGTTGAGTGCAATAAAAAATTCACCTTGGTACACTGACTTGGTTAATTTTTTATGCACCAGGAAGTTGCCAGAAGATTTATCTAAGAGCGAGAAAAACTGAATCAGAAGCATTGCAAAATATTACGTTTAGGATGAACCATATCTATGGAAACATTGCGCTGATCAAGTTGTTTGCAGATGCATTCCAGAAACTGAAGTTGATTCTATTTTAAGGTTCTGCCATACGTATGCATGTGGAGGCCACTTCGGTCCAAAAAAGATAGCAAGAAAGTTTTAGAGAATGGATTATACTGGCCAACCATACATCGTGATGCTTACTTGTTTTGCAAACATTATGAGAAGTGCCAGAAAACAGAAGGCCTTGGACAAAGAAATGAAATGCCCCAGTAAGGAATCATGGTATGTGAAATATTTGACGTATGAGGGATGGATTTTATGGAACCCTTCCCACCTTTATTTGGTCATGTTTATATTTTGGTGCTAGTTGACTATGTGTCAAGGTGGGTGGAAGCTAAAGCCACCAAGTTCAATGATGCTAAAACTATAGTCAATTTTATCAAGACTAACATGTTCAATAGGTTTGGAGTTCCAAAGGTGATAATAAGCGATAAAGGCAAGCATTTTTGTAATTGAGAAGTGGCATCTTTATTTTGCAAGTATGGTGTAACACATAGAATGACTACTACTTACTATCCTCAGGGAAATGGACAAACTAAAGTCACCAACAAAGAAATCAAGTCCATTTTAGAGAAAATAATGAGCCCCAACAAAAGGGACTAAAGCCTGCAACTTGATGATGCTCTGTGGGTATACAGAACCGCTTACAAAAGTCCTTTAGGAATATCACCATTTAAGATCGTGTATGGTAAGCCTTATCATTTACCAGTTGAACTTGAACATATGGCTTATTGGGCAGTAAAGCAATGCAATATGTCAATTAATGAGACTGGTAACCACAAGAAGTTACAGATTCAAGAATTAAAGGAAATTAGGCACGAGGCTTATGAGAACTCAGAAATATATAAGGAGAAGACACACAAACTTCATGACAAGCATTTGAGTAGGAACGAGTTTGCAATCAAGCATAAAGTGTTGTTGTACAACTCTAAAATGAAATTTTTCCTGGTAAACTAAAAACAAAATGGTTAGGACCATTTGAGGTGAAACGTATTTTCCCATAAGGACCAGTGGAAATCCAAAGTTTAGATTCAAGAAAAATGTTCAAGGTGAATGGACATCATCTCAAGCCATTCTATGAGGGATTTTTCACGCAACCAACGTGTGTTATCACGTTGAACGAGCCTTTTCTAGAGTAGAACGTATCAGGAGTTGAGTTGGGACTTAAAACCAAAACTAAGTTTTTTTCAGCTTAAGTTTTAATTTTTCCAGTTTTGTTGGATGTTATGCCCATAAGGTAGCAAATAAGACAACAGTTAGTTTTTAGTTAGTAAAAATTTGTTTTCTTATCTTTCAATTTTTATCTTCTTCATAATCGAATTCTTTTCTCGTGATTTGATTGTAGGAAGTTAGATGGAATTTTCTGGGCACAGTAAAATTGTATCCTTAGTATTTTAATGGAGGGAGTGTTCTAATTTAACTTAAAATCCTTTTAGAGTTTATCTTTTAAGGACTTTAAATATTTACCCACCCTATTTATTGTGTAGGACCTAACATTCCTTTCTCTCCTTCGATTTTTACTTTTCCCCTTTTCTCTTAAATTAAGGATTTTAGCAAAAATGGTTTACACAAGGAAATCAACCAGTGCCGGTTCGATGATGAAATGACATGTGGGCAAGCAGCCCATCATGATGGATGATGATGAGCTCGCACCATCGATAAAGAAACCAACAGTTTTTACTCCTCCCACTAAATTGATGATAGATATCAAACACACTGGAATTAAGTTTTATACCAACCTGAAATCGGCCAAGCCGTAGCAGTATGATTGAGCATGTTTGCCACCTAAGGTGGTGGATAATGATTCTGACTTTATGGCTCAGCGATTGACACAAGCCATGATAAAGGAATCCAAAGAGACACCCAATAAAAGAGAATCCAATCAAGAGAGAGATGTCAATGGAGAGGCAACAAGAAGAATCGGTGAAACAAGCCACTCCTGAAACAGCAGAACCGGCAATTGAACAACCAGCAAAAGAGCAATTGGAGGACGCGCTTCCATGTATGCCAAACCCAAATGGCTCAAAGGTGCGTTATCACCTCCTCTATCCAAACTCAATGGACACTCCAAATTTGGTAAAGAAGAGAAGAAGAATTTTACTAAGGTTGTCAACCTTAGAGTTGTCCAAGGTAAGACAATTGATTACCCCATTGTTGATAGATTGTAATTAAAATGTTTTGATTATATTGCAAGTACAATATAGCAAAGGTATTTGGAAATTAATTGTCTAGTTTACTATGAATTGGTTTATGAATTTTATAGTACCTTTATTCTTGATAAAAATCTATTGATCGCTTTGGAAAGCCCTGATGTCATTCTATTTCGACTTTTAGTGTCACATCTGCATTATTAGCATCTTTACATGTTTGCATTTTATGCATGAGAATGAATGGTGCATGGAAAGTATGATTGGGCTATGATTAGTACATGCTTTGATATGCTATGTTTATGAGTATGATATAAATGGATGGAATGACATAAGATATTGTGAGAGTAGCACATCCCAGACGCTGGGAATGCTGCACGCTGTTCGGCGTGAAATGCCGTGGTGCTTGCTCTCAAAAGCTTAGACCCCTGAAGTGCTACAGGAACTAGACAGATCGCGTCGAGAAAATGTTGTGGAGTCGCCACCCGGCTTATTTAACCAACTCAATTGAGCAATTAAACAAACCAGGAAAAAGTAAACCCGAGCCTTCCTGTGTTGGAAAGCAGCCCGAATTTCT
>CANYBF010103797.1:0-17137 GCA_948192965.1 Dalechampia spathulata
ATCAAGGTGAACGGCAGAAGATCGGAGGTGATTTCCGGCTTTGAATACAAGAAGAACGAATCTGCGCTACAAGAGGTTAGTTTTGATTGCGTGGGTTTTGGTTTGCCTTCTACTTGTTTCGTATCTATTGGGTTGCTTCCGCTATGTAAATCCATGGCTCCCATCAGTAAGCATATATTTCACAAAGTGAGTAATACCACAAAGCTCATAACATAAAGGATTGCGCTTGGAAGAAGTAGAATTATCATTCATAGCCAATTTTTCAAGCTTTTTAATAATGTATCAAACTTCACACTCAACATTATGATTACATCAATATTATGCATACCACCACTATACTTTCTTCTACCCCCCAAGGTCCTCATGCTTTCACTAATACGTATTAGCTGCCATTTCTTCAATCAAAGCTTGTAATTGTTGCAAATTCTTCCCCATAAAAGAACCATCGGTTGCTGCATCAACTATGTTATTCATATTAGGATGCAAACCATTACAGCAAATCTATATAAGCATCTATTTAAGAACTCTTTGATGCGGGCAGTGATGTTGTAAGCCTTTGAACCGCTCATTAGCTTCATACAAACTCTCATCATCCCCTTCAGAAAAGATCATAATTTTATTTCATAACTTGGTTGCCTTGGTTGGAGGAAAATACTTAGCTAAAAATGCTTAAGCTAGAGTGGCCCAAGTAATGAAGGAATTTGAAGGTATTGAGTAGAGCCAAACTTTTAACTTATCCTTGAGAGAAAATAGAAATAACCTTATTTTAATGGCTTCTTTCAAAGCACCATCAATCTTGAAAGTGTCATAAATCTATAAAAATATAGCAATGTGCTCATTAGGATCCTTAGGTGGAAAACCATAGAAAGGAGAGTTGAGCACCATTTGAATGAGATTTGACTTAAGCTCAAAGTTGTTGTTGATACAAGGCCTTGCAATGTTAGGTTAATGGCCTTGTGCATTAAGCATCATGTCTTCTGAAAGAGGCCTTCCTCCCATATTAGTGGTTGCTTGTCTTTATGCATATTAGGATTCAATGGAAGCAAATTTTTGGCACTTTGCACTCTTTTCATTCTAAAAGAAAAAGAAGAATACATAAATTAGAAAAACAAAAAGGATATAGATTAATCAATTACTAATGACCATTTAATATTAATAAATAACACTTCATTCCCTAGCAATAGAGTTAAAAACTTGTTAGAGTAAATTAAGTGTAATTAAATTCAATTAAATAACAAACAAGTTTTGAAAAAAGAATAAACTTTTTTTCTTTTTCCCTTTCTTATTTATGCTACCGCAAGTATATGTTTTGTAATAGTATCAAGTATAATCTATATGAATTTTAGTGCATTAAGTATTAGAGGGCAAATTGGTCAATTATCTATAAAGTCAAATTTCTTCAAATGAATGTTTAAAAAGTGTAAAATAATAAAACAAAACAAATAAGTAAACAAATCAATAATTCTAAAGCAAAGTGTAAGTAATTAAAACAAACACTAAATCCAATTATAGTGAAATTGAGTTAAGGTAATTGAAGTTGAGATTATAATTAATCAAGTTCAGTTTAGATTAGTCCAACAAATCTCATAAGCATGAATCAGTTAAAAATCATTTCCTCCCAAATAATAATTAAAACCCTGTAAGATAGATTTAAACTTGTTCTCATATATATTAAATCATAAAATTAAATCATTTAGTATTCAATTAGTTAATCAATATCCCTAGTAAATTAATCAAAAGTCCTTTTATCTTATCAAATTAATCAAATGTTTTTCTCAAAATCATTAAACAATCATGAATTTGAACATTAATAACAAGTTGGCCAACACCTATCGATAACATTCAACATTAAGATCAAGACAAAAAGGATAAGAGATTGATTAGAAAATCCAAAACAACATTAAGTTCAAATAAACATCTCAAACCTTAATCACCCCAACCTTTAAAAGTCTATTCATGAGTCATAAATTCAAGAAAAATAAAAAGTAAAATAAATTAGAAGAGTTTACAATCATTTGAAGATTAAATAAGGAAATAAAGTCTTGAGTTACTTCTTGGGTTGAGATGTTCATATTCTTCTTCAATTCTTCAACTTCCAATGCTTCAAAAGCTTAATCCACTAAATAAAGTAAAAGCAATAAAGTAATCTATATGAGATCAAGTTTAATCAAGAAGATGATAATTGATTTAATACAGAAATAGAGTATGAAAATATGGGTTTTCAATTCTCAAATCTAATATGATTAAAACGTAGAAATTGCCCTAAATGGAATGAGTTTTTAACAATCTAAGATCCTCTTTCTCAATGAGAAAAATAATATGGTTATACCCCTTATTAAAATGAATCAAAATGATCCAAAATATGATCCAGTGATACAAAAATTACCCTAAAAATTAAATAAAAATACATGTAAATAAGTCACACTCAACTCGAGTAAGGTTGTACTCAAGTTATGTATGAGTTTGGAAGCCAAAATCATTAAAACAAGAACTTGCTCAACTCGAGTGGGATGGTACTTGACTCGAGTATCATGCTACTTAATCCAGAATGCAAAAATAGAGAATTACTCAAGTAGGATGATACTCAAGTCAAGTAGGAGGATACTTGAGTTAAGTTTGCATGTTATGTGAGAATTTAAGATGAAATTTGAGTGAAATTCAAATCATAAATATATATCAAATAATGAATCTCAATTCAAATTCAAATCCTTAAATTAAATATATCATAAGTTTATGTTTATATGAATTCAATAAAAATATTTAACTATTTCACATACTAAAATTTTTAATTTTTTTTAAAAATTACATATTCCTTGCTACATGCTTAAATTTGATTTCATTATTGAGGATTAAGTATCACAAGTATACATCATTAAATAAAAATACCCAAATTCAAACTTGAATTGGTTGAAAAATACTATTAAATTATTATAATGATCCAATTTAATGACTATCCCCATAACATAACACGAGATCTTTATGACATGTTTTATTCTTACTCGTATACTTCCTAAGAAAAAGTATACATACCTTATTGGTATAGATAAGACACATAAAATCTCTAAGTTGTTCTTGATTGTATAATCTTATACTTGCTCAATTTTGAATTCTTTAGGCTATTCTTAATTATATAATTTCATACCTACATGATTTCAAAATCATTTAAACTATTATCAATTGTTCAATCTCATACCTCTACAATTTCAAAATCATTCATTATCCATAGCTAGCATCTATCACAATTGTCATGTAATTATGAGATCAAAGCCCGCTAATTATTTAGTTAATTATAATAGCATCCATATCAACATTTTCATAACCTTTATTTTAGTTACAAGGAGAAAAATGGACCAGTGAGCACCTTCTATGTGCAAAATAAAATAGGCATGTGATGGATATGGGCGTTTTGAGATGGTTTTAGATAGATTTATAATTTATATGACTAACCAAATTAAATTCATGCAAGAATTTCTTCCTGATATATATAAGTAAAAGCTGAGGGCTTTTGCGTTGATAGATCAGCTTTTTTGCTTCCAATGGGGACCAAAATGAAGAATCTTAATCCAAAGCCTCATGGTTATGGTGGGCCGAAATCCATTGGCTCCATTCTATGAAGGTTTTGGGATTGAAGATGCTTCAGATTACATCTCTATTAAAGGATTTGCACAACAATTGAATTTGCCATTTTACTAGTTATATTTAAGCTATTACGGTTGATATCGTAGTAGTCCCGGATCTTGTTTGAAGTTGAAGGAAGTGGTTTGCAATATCTAAGATTGGGTCCATATGTGATTCTAACATGTCTTTATTATTGCACCAACAAAATCTTCGGCTCAATGATGAAGAATTAGATGAACTAGTTGGCAAGATTGGGATGATAACTTTTGATAGTAATGGTTTCAAACAGACGATGAGAATGGACTCTTATCATTCCATGCAAGACACTTTTATGCATTAGCTTAAGATCTTGTTCGGTAAGCAAAATGGGTTGTAATTTAACGTATGATTAAATATTAAAATTTGACTTAGTAAACTTGCACTTTGGAGTCATGGAGCAACCGCAGAATCTCAATTATACCACTAATTAAATGAATTATTCCATTTTATAGTTATGAACAAAATAAGATACTTGTACAGAATGATAAAGGATCTTTCTACAATGAAGTTCGTAAAAATAAGTACAAGAATGAAGGGAACTTTTCAATACTTACCAACTCGATGTTGTTGCATGAATCTTGAAAACTAGTCCAGTACAAATTACATCCCGTTGGTCCACACAGAAGATCTTTCTAGGGAAGAAACTATGAAGAGTGATTCGGGCATGCAAACAAAACCAACATGAAATGGAACTGATCAAAGACGAAACCTGTGGGCAAAAGAGCATATACTTCTTAACAGAGCACAAAATAAAAATTACGGAACCTTGAACATTGGTCTGCAAGTTAATAGCAGTATTATGTAAAAGATACAGGATGGGAGGAAAACGGGAGAGGTTAGCGTTTGTGGGGTTAAGAAGGACTAGAAATCGGATAAAAACACAAAACGGGAGGACCAGCCGACCAAAATAAACATGCGAAAAGCCATTTCGACGGCAATCATATTATTTCCATAGCTTGACAAATTTGTCGTGGCTCGCTGAAGCAACCACTCCAGTAACGGGCGAAACAGCAAGAGCTGCGATCAGTCCTTCATGAGCCTGTAGAGCCATTGTCTTGTTCTCAGTCATGTCCCATAGCTCCAATGACTGCAGAAGATGAACCATAGAAAGAAGCAAATCAGAGACTGCATCCTTCGAAGAGTTTATGTTACAATGTTCAGCAAGGTTTATATTGGTGAGACTAGTAGAACAAGTACAAATTAGACCACCAGGCGAAAAGATTCAATCTTCATAAAAAAGAAAATGAAAAGAAAATTTAAAAACAAAACCTGCTGAAAGTATATGCACAAGCTTTTATCCGGGATTTGATTTAAACAAGGCAGAAAAGTTAAAATCGAGAAGCTAATGGCATAGCTAGGAGTTCACAGGACGATTGTCATCACTAGACATGATAATTCCCTGAACAAATAATGGCTTAGAAGCATATTTTACAGAAGCATGAAATATGGAAAATGACAGAAAACCCGAACTTATGGTGTTTTCTTTTTCCAAATCTACCATGAATCACTTTTTTTTTGCTTCAGAAGGGGATCGACACTAGCAATGTTTTTTTTGGTAATCTTTTATACTCATTTTTAATGTGGTATCGAAGATTCTAACAATTATCGTACAAGTATAATATTTTACATCACATGAAGCAAGCCTAGTTTATCCCATAAATAGAGATAATATCAACCTGAAGATAGATTTGGGGAAAAATAGTTCAAGGTTTTCAGTCATTTTCCCATGAAATATGATCCATAAAGCGATCAAAAACCTTGTAAAACATTCATCATAGTCGGCCAAATTGACAAATATAAAGTGATAATGTGTCGAACAATAAATAGTACCATGCATGCATAGAATGAGACGCAGAAGTTACTTGCCTGGTAACAGCCAATGACTAGCAATGAAGGATATGTAGGGTGAAAAACACAGGAATGGAATTTGTTGCCATTACAGCTCAAATCGTGGACGCAGTCCCCTTCACTTCCTGATCCGAGTCTCCAAACTCGAACTGAGTCTTCACTGACAGACGCTAGATACTCACCAGAAGGATCCCAACAAACAGAGTGGATTGGTTTGGTATGTCCCTGAAGGAGAGCGCAGAGAAAAATCCTAAGCTCCAGCATTACGAAAATCTTTTTTGCATATAATCCAGATACATTTTGATGTAAGACCTATCTATGTTTATGTTGTTTTAAGGACTTGAGAAGGACATGATGAATTTCAGTGAAATCAACTTCTCAAGCAAAAAATATTAAAGCAAAAGCGAGGTGTCTAGCATAGACATGTACAATATATAAAACTTGATTTAAGCTAACCTGTAATGAGTGCCGGCAAGCTTGCGTCTCAACATCCAGTATAGATACAACATTTTCAGCAGCTGCAGCAAGATACCTTCCCACACGAGGCTGAAATCTCATCTGGGCCGTACCACCCTAATTTACACAGTTATTGTTAAAAATGAAAATGCACCATTTTGTCTATGAGATGTCATAACCTTAGAAAAACTTACCTTGAATACTCTTGAACAACTACCCTTGTTGATACTCCAGTACCGTATTTCACCATCCCCATCACAAGAGCAGATTAGGTCATCTTTACTAGGATGGAAGTCTAATGACATGACAGAGGCAGAATGTCCCGTAAAAGTACGTAATGAGTAACTAGGCTGCAAAACCATTCCAGACTTTTGTGAGTCGTTACATGAATGGGAAAGTAATAAATAAAATAAGGAACAGAAAACTTGGATCACATATCAACATCCAATCCCCATGAAAGGAGAAGGCTCCATTAGAACCGTTATTTATTAATGAAGCAACCAGTCCTTGGCGGAACAATTGAGCATTCTACAGTAGATCTATAAAGACAACAAATACTGCACCATAATTAAAACTTACCATTCACTAGAGTTATTAAACTTTTGGTGCAATTCTATTGTGCTTTATCCAAAATAAATATCATTCCACACGATTAGCCAATGAATCTCATTACTACATTTACTCACATTTGAAAGAAAAAGACAACAATTTTTGGTAGCAAAGAGCAAGATTGTAGGAATGGAATGAAGTGTTTACTAACTTTGTCCGCATCCCAAATTCGAACTGTTTTATCAAATGAAGACGTGGCTAGACGTGGCATGGTTGGACTGAAACGGACATCTGTAATCAATGATGAATGTTCTTCGAGCGTAGTTTTCGACTTTAAGTTTTCCGTGAACCACAATACAGCCTGTATCATAGAGCATAGAATAAATTGTTGGACTTTTAAACTTCAGAAGGTAAAGATCAAGAAAATTGTCATCCATCGTTTTTTCTTTTTTTCCTATACAAAGTTGATCAGACATCTAGAGGTGAGAAAACAGTCAATTTGGTTCAGTTTGTGAAGCGAAAACTTTTGCATCCCAAAATTGAATCAAACCGAATACTGATCAGATTAAAAATTGTAAACTGAAATGAACGGTTAGGTTCATTTTTAGGCTGATTTTGTTGATTTATTCAGTTTCCAAACCAAAAATTCTTATATTTAAAAACCACACCAAAACGAATATTGGATGGTTTTTAAATTTTTTAAACTGAACCAAACAGAAATTGGCAGTTTCAGATCAGTGTTTCAGTCCAGTTCGGTTTCTCACCCCTATAGGCAACAATTCCACATGTTTGGACAATAAAATCAGACTATTCAAAAGAAATTGGTAACTAGTTCTTTGCCTCAACCCATACTTGCCTTCTTATCATGGCCACCACTTGCCAGAAGTTTACCATCGGAAGAGAAATGGCAACAGATCACTTTGCTTGTGCTCGCTCTTACAGAACTTACTTCGGTGAACATCAACCCTGAGATCAAGAGTACATTTCATGCCAGGATTATACTATAAATTCTCATTCATGTTCATTATGCATGTCTTTTGAAACAATAAATATATCAGCCATGACAAAAAGGCAAAAGAAAAGAAAAACTAGTAAGCAGAATATGTGTTATTATACAGCATCATGTTCAAATGACAAGGGAAAAAAAGCAGAAGGGGAACCAATCATAGCTATCCAAATCTTGATAAAAAATAACATTCTTCAATCAGCATTAACCACACCTTTGCTGACATCAATACTAGGAACTGTATCTCTAGGATCAGTGTCATCAGGGGTGAAAAAAGAATCAACATTATCCTCAAGTGTATCTTCCACACAACGATCCATATCAGCCTGCAATTCAAGATCTTTATCATCCCACTGCCAAAATGGAATGCCAATGAGAACTCAAGCAAGGAATTTCCAATTCCAGAAACTATACTATGCAGTAATGTGCTAACCAACTGATTCGGCGGAGACGTAAAAGTGCATGTGCCATCAGTGCCAAACACCACAAGAGGCTTAGAAGAACTACCACCATGTGGCAGAGAAGGCATTGAGATCACATCTCCAGGGGTATGAGTTGAAGGTGTTGAGGGTCCTGAACTGGGGGATGGTCCAGCTGTATTTGCTGTTCCAGAGCTATTGGCAGGACCTGATGATGATCCTGGTTGCTTTCTCTTTCTCCCGGTCTGGTTTTTTGAAACCTTAAATGGAACAAGGAAACCATGTTAGAAACCTGTCTTGATCATGTTTGAATCAATGAAACATATAATCTGCATTCTAGAAAAGTAAAATCTAAAATTTTTTCCTTTTTTATGCAATCTGAATTAATCATCTTTTCCAGAAGAAAACAAAGTCACAAAAATGATTCTCTGAATTTGCATTTCTCCAAGTGCTATTCTGTGACATGTGGGAATTGATCATTTATCTATAAGGACCGTACATGGACTCTCCTGTCACAAGAGATATGTTATAAGAATAACCATGCTTGGATGAAACAGAAACAGAGGACGTTCTATGTATGCAAATTCAAATAATATGTACCTAGAAAATCAGCTACAAGGGTATAAAGCATCTAAAAGTAAAAAGGCAACCAAGGAAGACAGACCTGGTCATTTCCTCGAAAAGAATTGGATATGCTACCATCTGCAGTGACACTACCAGCACCACCCATCTTCTCTTGTTGATGAAGATTGTGACCTGAGCTCTGTGACTGCTGGTTTGAAAGTGCATGCTGCTGAAGCTGTGGCGGCTGCTGTGGATTACTGTTCTGCTGCTGTTGTTGTTGTTGTTGCTGCTGCTGCTGCTGTAGTTGAGCCATTTTCAACTACAATGGAAGAAAATATCAGAAAGAAGAAAAATTTTAAGAGGATGCTGAAAAATTTAAAAGAGAAACAAACAACAAAAAACACATGCAAGAACCTTAATCAGTATATCAGTATCTCCACGAGGCAAGAGAGAACCACTAGCCTGTAAAGGAGATCCTACATTTGGAATCACTTCACCAACTGGGTTTGCAAGTCCATCCTTACCAAGCCCCCCAAGATTCCTGTTCCAGAGCATTCTCAATCTTCGATTTTCATCAGTAGCAGCTGATGATGTTAAATTTTGCTGCGCAAGCATAAGCTGCTGATGTTGCGGACTCAACATCTGAAGTTGATGAAAGGGCTGGGGAGCCTGTATAAAAGGTTTTTGTTGCTGTAGAAATCCGGAACGAAGCGGATCAAATGCCTAACAAAGTTGGCAACACACTAAAAATTCAATACACGTACTTATGCATGCAAGATAAAATATAACATGAGAGATCAAACAAATTCTTAACAACAATTTACAGTGGCAGCATACAAGAAGCACAGAAAACTTACAGGGAGTGGCCACCCTTTTAAAGTCAAATTATTACTGCCTTGGGTTGATCCTGAAAGAAAAAAAAAATTTTCTTTAGCTGCAGAAATTAATAAGCCATGGCAGTTACAACAATCACAAGATCAAAATCACAATTTCAGGTTTTCCACAACATAAATTCAGGTATATTGCATCAGATATGATTTAGATGTTTCCTGTGGACAGATGAGCTAATTCAGATTCTTGAAAAGGTGAAAAAAATGAACAAAACTACCAGGAATTCCAATTAATGATGCCTCTGGACCAGTAGCTCTCGGATTTAGAAGAGGGTTGATCTCACTCTTCATATCCTAATTCCCAACAAAATTAAAACAAAATCAACAACAGGAATGTCAAAAAAAGAGAGAGAGATCACAAATTTCTGTGAGATCCATACTGCTGTTGACCCAGGAAGTTGTTGATTCCGACCCTGAACCTGTGGGGACATTCCTCCAGTATTACCGTGTAACACTTGCCTGAAACAAACTAGTATAATTAAGCAAAAAACAGACGCAAAAGCCCAGAAAAAATGAGATCCTAGTTTGGGCACCAGAATTCAAATAAAGCCTTTTAGTTCTTGAAAGTATCTAGCGATCGAAAAGCCATATTGACCATGTAGCATATATTTAATCAAATGTTGCATATGCAATAATAATGGGCGAAAAAGAAAAGCACCCTGATGGCTGGGCAGTTGCTGCTGACTTCAATATTGAGGCATGATTTGGATCCAAAAGCTGGCCTACATTATCACCGAATCTTTGCTGAAAAAGTTTTGAAAGATGATTAAGCCAGGTTATCAACCAGCTTCAAAAACACAGAAAACAACTCAGCCAAGGTACCTTCATTGTTGCATCATCCAGGGAATCCCTTTGATTTGGTAGTTTTAATCTCTCTTCATACATTTTTGTTGCCAAGGCATTTGCTGTTCCAGGGTTTTGCCGCAAGAGAGGATCATTCCCTGCAAGCCCATTTGCTGTACCATTTACCAGGTGGCCACCATCCCTTCTCTGTTGTTGCTGTTGTTGTGGAGGCTGCTGTTGCCTTGGCGGTGCTTGTTGCTGTTGTTGCTGTTGTTGCTGTTGTTGCTGATGTTGCTGATGTTGCTGATGTTGCTGCTGCTGTTGTTGCTGCTGCTGTTGTTGCTGCTGTTGCTGCTGCTGTTGCTGAGCATGCCGTTGTAATAGGAGTTGTTGCATCTGGAGTTGCTGCTGTTGTTGTTGCTGCTGTTGCTGATGTTGTGGTGGTTGCGCTTGCTGCTGCTGTTGTTCCCGTGCTTTTATCAACTGAGTCTGAAGTTTTAACATCATAAATAGAGGTGTCAGAATGGATCATGACAGAATAATGTGATTCGTCTAACAAATAAAATTAACAAATTAAGGTTAGCTTTTAACAGGTTCATGTCAGAAATGGATTGACCCGTTCATCACATGACTTAAAATGGGTCATGCAATAAGTTGATCTGCCAACCCATTTAATAAAACGTAAACCCAACCAATTTGTGACCCCTTTAACTATGTTTTCAATCATATTAAGGATACTCATTTATGAATATAACAATGGGTGTTTACAACTGAAGTTATTGTACATCCTAAAGTATAAACAAATGTCCTCGTAAAGCCTAAGGCTTCTATGGTTTAAACTAAAATACTTAACAATAACCAGATATGATCATCATCCTGGATCACATAGAGCCAACATCTTGTCATGAGTTAGATTTATGTTCATCCTATAAAATTCATCAAATAAATTGAGCTTTATTTGCAACCCACCAAACATGAGGACCATTTCAAAAATGTTAGTAATTCAGAACACCAAACATTCATCATGAAAACGACACCAGAGGGTAAGATTGCAAGCTCTATTTGTGATCAAGAAAGGTTTCTTACTTCTACTTCTGGAAAAGGAAAAGCCCATGCAAATAATTCCTTTAACATTGATAATAACTAGTATCCACTATTGGATTGTTCATAGCATTACTACACCTTCCATATTCATTTCATCAGCTCGGGTTTAGGTTAGCATGTATTTGAAAGCCCTTGTCTAAACAAACATTTTACAGAGAGCCAACAAGGAACTCAACTAATAACCGGCCATTTTGATCCTTAGCAAGGACATGATGAATTTAGTAAATATTTTTTAGGAGGTCTAACGACAGTAGATTGAACCTATCCAAAGGTACAAAGCTCGGTTGTTTGCACCTATGATTTCTTTGTCGGGGTCAATATCAGCAATGAAAAAAAAAAAAACCTCGAACCAACCTCAATATAAGAAGCAGCAACATCTGAGTGCTTCTCATTAGTCCTAGCAATAAATATGTCCCAAAAAACTGACCACCATTCAAAGAGAAAGCCTCCAGGTGCATCAATAGCTGGAAATACAATGGTCAATATTCAAAAAAAAAAAAAAGAAACCAATCAAGAAGTAAGAAAGAAACGGGGAAAGGAAATCATAAACATCAATAACATGAAACTTTAAATCTAAATACTAGTTGTTCTTCTGCATTGTAAAACTCCATATACATACCTACAGGATCAGATGAAACTTTTCCCTCTGCTTGAAAAGCCTGAGCAGATTCCTTCAAATCTCTTTTCACTAGATAATCATGGATATACACGTCTAACCTGTTTATTTAAGAAAAACAACAATAGAAAATGGAAGATTTCACGTTATTTAAGAAGGAAAGGAACATTCCAGAAGAAATCAAGTGCAGGAAAGTCAAAGATAAACCAAAAATTTGCACCGCACTACATGAAATGAAGTCCTGGCAAGAAGAAAGATGTTTTTTTTATGGGAAAAAAAAGGAAATATTGTTGAAAAAATAAGAAAAATTTTGAAAAGTAAGCTAGTTACTACACATTCAAAAGAAAGAGTTCCAACCCATAAAATTAAAAACACAGAAGAGAATTTGAAGGAATATAAACCCTAGAAAAGCAATGTGACAGCAAAGTTGATGAAGAAGAAAAGGTTGTTTAAAAAGTTAAACTGAGAAACCCAGAAAATCTAAGCAACCAAAGCACAAATCAAGAATTTAAAAAATGGCAAAAACAATTGAAAAGAACAATAGGAACAAAACAAAGAAACCCAGATGGAAAATTATAACAATAAAATTACAAAACTGAAACAAAATTCTATACCATGAACTTACATTTTATCAGCTTCCCAGTTGGTTTGAGACATGTTGTTGAATCAATAAGCCCAAACAAACAAATATATCCCCCAAAAATGTTGAAGAACAAAGCTTGTTAAGCTTTTTTTCACATCAAAGATATGAACATGCCACCAAATCTTCAAGCTACAAAAAAAAAAAACAAGAAGAAGAAGAAGAAAAGAAAAGAAAAAAAGAAACAAACTTTTGAAATAAACCCAAATGGATAAACAGAAAGATAGAGTGTTTTAGGAAGAATCAATCTATAAGAAGTAATAGAAGAAGCTTAAGTTGTAATTTTGTTAGCATATGAAGAACAAACGAAGAAAGTATGTAATCTTTATATTTTTCCTTAATGGAAACAAATTAAGAAGAGAAAAGGAACTAGAAAAAGGAAAGATTTGACAGAGATAATACCTTCAAACCCAACAATCAAAACGAGTTTTAAGCTTTTCTTTTCCAAGAAAATTTTTAAAAAAAATTTACAGAAGAATTCTTTTTAAATTTCTGTAGCTTTTGGTTGGATTGAGTCGCTGTTGCAGATATCATAATTGCTTTTTGATAAGTAAAATTTATCCGAAAAAGCCCTCAGATCTTATCAAATTTTCAGTTTAAGCCACTGGTTGATTCACCACTTTAAGGCTCAAATGACTGAAATACCCTCTATTGTTGTTAAAATTACTAAAATGAGGTGTTGGTTCGGGTGTAATAAACCATGTCAGAAAGGATTCTTATGTAAATCAAACTTCTTTACTATTTTACATTTCGTTTTTGTTGTAGGCACTTGGATTTTATGTTATTTATAAGTGAACCACAACAGTTTCTTATTTTTTATAAATTGGCCCAAAAAATTTGTAAATTTGTCCTTTGTACCCTATTTCGGGTAGCGTTGAGAAGGGTCCTGGAAGTATTACATTTGCCGAGTTATGGTCGGTGGTTTGATTTGTGATTACGTATAGATTTCTCGAGAATGTCTGTAATGACAATAAAAAATAAAAACTGCATTTTTAATAATAAATTTAATTATTTAATACCAAATAAATAAATATTTTTTTAAATAAATTTGAAAAAACTAGAAAAATTTAATTCATATTTGGTGATAAACTGAAAATTAAAACAATTCATCAACCATAATTATGATTGGCCGATGAATAAAAATATAATGGAATTATGTGATTAACAGGAGTATTCAAAAAGATAAAAATAAAAAAATATGGGTTAGTGAATTAATAAACGTATTATTTAATATGAAACAGATGAAAAATAAAAATTAGAACTAAAAGGGAATAAGCAATAGATTTAAGTATAATAATACAAAATCTATTTTAAGTTGAAATATTATTTATTTTAAAACCTTATGATGTAGATCAAATTGTCCTCTTCATTAAATTTTAATCATAAAAATGACAAAAAATCATATCATTTGGATATAATATTGTAAGATTAAAAAGGTCAAAGTATAATTTTTATATCAATTAATTTTCAAAATTCCATTCAATTTTATATATTTCAATAATTTTTTAAAAAAAATGATAAATATGAACTAAAATCCATTGAATTACTAAAATCATTTTATTAAACAAATGGAACCAACTACATACAAAAATCAAACTAAACTAAAAATCAAATGATTAAAATTAAGAATCTATATCACTTATATTTATTAAATAATTATATAAAAATAAATAAAATTATATTTAAAAATATACACACTTAATAAACATAATTAAACTCCTACAAAATATAAAATAAATATAAAAGCATTTCAAAATAACACTAAAATACTTAAAAATACAAGCAAACTTAGAAACACCAACATCCACACTCTTATGGTTATACCCAAGTAAAAACATAAATAAACAATCACATACTAAATTATAACATAGCAGTCATATTTCAAGATGAAGACAATGGCCCTTCCTTAATATAAAAAATAGAACATGATAAAATTAGTCTAACTGTAAAATTAAGATAGCTAAGCATACACATCAATAAAATTACACTGAAAATTACATAACAATTTTTAAGTCTTGGCAGTATGAAGGTGAGGGTGAATTTTTGAATGTTAATGACACCATCTTTGCATTTTTTTCCAAATTTTTTGTAAAAAAGTTTTACAAAAATTTAATTTAATTAATTTAATTTTTTAAAATTGTAAATTTGAATATTGTTTGAATTTCTATTGACATATAAATTTAGTTTCAATATATATAATGGTAATACAAATACATTCATAATTTAGTATTTTTATTAAATTATACAATTTTTTCATTTTATATAATTTCATATTTTTATTTAATAAATTAAATATATATTAATATATTGTTAATAAATCTATAATTATGTCACCCTATTCAAATAAAATATAGACAAGATAACCTTAATATTATTTCTATTACTTTTAATTATTTTAAACAATAATTTCATATATGTTCAATTTAAATATTTTTATTTTTATAAGATAATATAAATAATTTTTTTTAAAAGAAATATTATTTTTATTTTTTACAAAATGCTGTTTTTATTCATAAAAGTAGTATTCATTTTAATTAAACTATTTTAAATCCTTTATTACTTTCTTCTTGTATTTAAAGTTGAAATAAATGTAAAATATCAATATAAAATATTTTATCATTTACTTTAAATGTATTTTTATTTATATTTATATTTATCAATATTCATATCACAGAGTAAGAGGTATTTCAGCTTATTATATATTAAAAGAGCCCAAGAAATCATTATAGGCAAGAGTAGTGAATTTGTACTTTTACCCCTTAAAAATATGAAGAAAACAATAAATTCTTAATTTTACCCTTTTTAAGTTTTTTTCTAAAATTTTTTTAAGTATTTTTATGTGATGTCCATTTCAACCTTTTATCTCAAGTATAATTTAGCCAATAAAATAAAAAAGAATAAGTTAAATTTTAATTAAAAATTTAAAGATAAAATTAAATTTTATTTCTTGAATTTTATGTTAATAATATATTAACTTATTCTTTTTATAATTTTCATTTATTTTTATTACTATCAAAATTTTCTTAAATATATTATCTTAGACTTACTCATATTTATAATTTAATTTATTTATATTAAAATAAATAAGTAAATTATTTATTTATTTTACATAAAAATAAATGAGCAAATTAATTATTATATGTATATATATTTTATCTTTAATATTTTCAAATTAATTATTTCTCAAAATATAAAATGAAATTATCGAATAAGCAAAGAAGTCTTCATGAGTCGTAAATAAAGATATTCTTAAAAATCTTTTAAAATGTAATTAATTTTTAATTATATAATTTATATTGATGGTCATATAGAAATAATGATTATAAATTTACTAAAAAATATTAAAATTTTACTTTATATTTAATAAATATGAATGATAATAATGATTTAGTAATGTTCTTTTTTCAAATAATTGTAATTTTTCTTTCTTTCTTTATTTTAATTTATTTTTCTAATATTATTTCTCTTTCTTTTGTCTAATAAATATTTTACCTTTTTTATTCTTCCAACAATTCTAATTATTTATATAAACAAATTTCAAATAAAAAATAACATATTTTACTTTTTCTCTCTTAAACAATTTTAATTACTTCTATATAAAAACTTTAATAAGATAAATAATAATATAATTATTAAATTATTTTATTAAATAATAAAAAATTTATATCATTCAAATATAAATTAATTTAACCATTATAAATTTTCATATAAATAATAAAAAATTATAAATATATATTATTAAAATGAAAAATCATAATATATTGTATAAGTTACATCGATATTAATATTGAATATTTAATTTATTTTCAATTATGAATTTAAAAAATTTAATATTAATTTTACATGACATAATCATACTAATTATTATTAAAAATATTAATTAAAATTATTTTATTTTATATATTTAGGTTAATAATTATTATTATTATTATCAAATTTCATTATACTTGTAACACCCAGCCCATACCTGGGGTAACATGCTCCCGTCGCATAAGTATCGGTCCTCTCTGAGGAAGACCGCTACTCACACCATAAGGGATACGTCGTCTCTAAAATCTATTAAGGTTCGTATGGTTACACGTCCCTGTATTAAGTGGTAAAAAGAAGAGATAGCATGACATACATATATTAGACACATCGTGTCACACCCTAACCTGGTGTAACACGCTCCCGTAAAACAGTTAATAATCTCTTAAACAAGGAAATCATTAAATGTTCTACAAAGGATCTATACAATTCTTTATTTCTAATTTTACTTTTATTGTGTTTGTTTTTTTTTTTTTCCAAGACAGTTACAGGTAATATCAATAAGATGCATCCATTCTATTTCAACATGTGTTATTAATTTATCACATCATCATTCACAATTCTCATTTATGATATAGCATATTATATCACAAGATTCATATTACACATTCCAAAGCTATATTACACAGATGTTACTGCCATTAAGGTTAAATCCAAAGTTGCATAAATACAATACATGATGGAGTATGTTACATTGGTCCCAAACTGCTTCAAGATGGAGATTCTTCAGAATCACAACCTTCTCTGACTATAAACCAATCAACCTAAATTCTCGCCTGAAGGTCCTGGTCCTGCGTT
>CANYBF010103875.1:0-27131 GCA_948192965.1 Dalechampia spathulata
AAAAAAGGATATTTAAAAAAAAGGAATGACATATATAAAAAATATAGTCTATAAAAAGGTTTTGCTATCAAATAGATAAATAAATATTTATTTTCATTTTTTTGAATGAATGGATGAAAATATTATATAAACAATATTTTAAATAAGTATATAATATTTAAATGTCAAATATTAATTTAAAATTATAAAAAATATTACTATGATAAAAAATTTAAAAAAATGAAATATAAAATTATTACTAAATGACGGGTCAAAAAAATCATACTAACGTGCAGCGCACGTTATAAAACTCTAGTAATATATAATATACTTAACAAATACTACAAATATATCATTGTAGTACGTATTAGGTATTTAATACATATATATTGAGTATTTGATACCAAAATTCTAAATTATAATTTTTTTAATATTAATTTAGAATAACATATCTTTTATCTTTTAATTTCAAAACATATTTTTGTAGGAAATAATATATAATATATTAAAAAAATAAAAAGCTAAAAAATTTATAGAAAATGGAATTGTATACATATAATATACTTAATAGATATTGAAAATATATTATTTTTAGTATATATTATGTATTTGATACATATATTTTGAGTATTTGGTATCAAAATTCTAAATTATAATTTTTTAAATATTAATCTAGTAAAATTAATTTTGAAGTCACTTAAATAGTAAACTTTTATCATCTAAAAGCATCAATATTAAAATTTCATAAAATTATTAATAACTAGGTATCTAAAATGTTTTAGATATTCTTTCTATACTATATATATATATATATTTTGATATTAGCTATACCATATATATTCTTCTTGAACACTATTAAAATTATCATAAAATAGTCAATACTTGAAATAATATAATAATTATTGTTGTATAAAAATTTTGATATGATAACCTAATATATGATTTCAATTATATATTAAAATTTTATTATAGGAGAATATTAATATAATTCTACAAAATATTAACAAAATATTTTACATACTTTTATTATTTTTATGTACTATTTAAGTATACATAAGAAAATACAAGTGTAAAAAAAACTTAAAATATGTCAAAAGTATGACAAAAGTATATAATAATCAAAAATTCAATTAGACTTTTTGATCAAATAATTTATGTGCAATACATGAAAGTAATCGAAATTATACTATAGAAACTTTAACAATACTTATAATCATCAAAGGACTAATTAGTATAATACAATTCTATTATTATCATTTACATTCAAAAATAATGAAAAACTCTTTTTCATACTCTATAATGATTGTGATCATCTACTTTTGTTTTTTTTAAACTTTTTTAATAGCACTCCTTAGTTTAACGTCTCAATTACTTTTTGAAATTAAAGAAACGAACTACAACAAAATTCACTTTGCATGCTTTAATTCAAGCCATATTTTGTTATTTTATATTTTTTGTTTATTAAGTTCTGAGTGTCTACTATATATTTAATCATTTTATTGATTAAAATGAAAAGATTTCTTGAAAGAGGAGGAAATTGACAAATATAAAATAATAAATCAAGAAAGTGAGGAAGAATGTTATGAAAAAGAAATTCAAAATCAAAAAATTGCAAAGAATTTGAACAAACATGAAATACATATTAAATATATAATAAAATTACTAAAACAATGAACATCTATGCAAACCTTTAGTGAATAAATTTTTCTTCGATTTTAGGTTTGATGATGACAACTTTAACATTCTTTAACTTCAGTTGAAAATCTTCATCTTCATTTGAAGAAGCATAAACATTAATACTACAATCTGATTTCATAAATTTTCTTTTCTTTTTTACTTTCTTAATATGAATCTTCTATGTAGAACACTTAAGTTTCTCCATTACTAGAGATGATCTCTTAAAAGGGAAGAAGAAGATTTTGTATGAACCATTTTAATTTGAAATATAATCCTTTAAAATCAAAGAGAGAAAAAAAAGAATAGAAACAAAAAGAAATTAAAGAACGAAATAAAAGTGAGAATAGAAAGAAAAAGTTATATATTGGTCATAAATAGTGGTAGTTATAGTGAAAAAGAATTCAAAGTTAAAAAGATCATATTTTCATAAATATGAAACTTGCCTTCGTAATTTTGAAATAGAGAAACCAAAACTGTAATTTATAAAACAAATAATCATAAATTTAAAAATAAAAGTTAAAAATTTTGTTTTTATGTAATTAATCATTTATTGTATAGTGTCATTTTGTGGAGGAGGGTCTTTTTCAATCATTTAAAGATTAAAAAATTGATTTTCCATTCAATAATATTTTCTCTCTTAATTTTCTTTTAATAATTTGTGGTAAATTGTCTCTATCAATAGATGTATCCTTATTTTGTTTACCTTATAGAATAATTTTATTTCAATTTGGACGAGATTTTTTGACACTATAAAAAATAAAATATTTTGATTATAGACCATGAGTTTAGTAAGTTTATCAATTGTATCTTAAGTTGATTTAGATTTGAACAAAATTTTAATTTTTATGTAAGCTTTACTAAAATTATTAATTTAACAAATAAATGGAGATTGCATACAAACTACTTGTATTTGAAGTTTCTTTTTCTCAAAATAAGTTTTGATGTAATTACTAGTGGAGGCAAATATTACTCTTTTTTCTTTTTTATTTGTTTTTGATTATCATGTAAGAATTATTTTTTTTTATGATTGTAATAATATTTTCAAAGTGCTTTGTTTTATTACAATCATCTCATTATACTCTTTCATTAGTTAAATAAAATTTAATAGTTAAAAAAGGAAAAATTTGTTGGAGATCTATGTTCAAGATCATATTGGTCTATGATAAGGTGGTCAAGGTTCTTGTATTTAAAGCAGTTATCTTCTCCAATATTAACTTAATAATGAGTTGGAAAGAATTAGAATTCTAATAAAATGGATATTTAATTGAGTTCTATCAAGATCAGAAGTTTGTATTATTTTAGAATTCCATATATGATTGAATAACATTAGGTTTGAGTTAGAAAATCTATTTCCAATGAGTGATTAAAACATATAAATAAACAATTTATAAATGATGAAATTAATTAAAAACATAATGATGTTAGTATATATAATATCAACTAATTTGAAAATTGATAAAATTAAAATAAGTATTTTCAATCAAATTCATAAGGTAAAAAATGATTTTATAAAGTATGTAATATAAAAAAATCTTGATTTCAAAAACAATAAGTGTAAATATATATGTGCATATATTCATTCATTTATTCACACATATGCATACATGTCAATATTTTATTCTCAACTTACCAAAATAAATAAAAAATTTTGTTAATTGTATATAATTAATAATATATTTACATTTCAAATGACTAAAATCAAATAAATATGTTTAGTAGTCATATGATTATGGGGTGTTTGTTTTAGCTTATAAGCTAACTTAACTAACTTATAGGCTTTACAATAAGTTGAATTTGTTTGTTTTACATAATTTAAGAGCTTATAAGTAGAGTTTATAAGTAAAGAAAATAAGTTGGGTTGGGGAAACTTATTATTTTAAGGCTTATAAGTATGGTGCTTATAACCTTGTTTAACTAACTATTTTATCATTTTATCCCTATATAATTTAAAATTTCATACTTTATCCTTATTTTAAATATAAAAAGAAAACTCATCTAATAACTTTTAACTATTTCAATTTTCCATATTGCAACTAATTACCATAAAATAATAATATTTTTTAAAAATTAAATAAATATTTAAATATAAAAACATTCAACTAATTATAAAATTAAACTTTTCATATGAATTAAATTATAATAGTTATAATAAAAAATAAATATAAATTTGATAATAAATCTATTTTAATAAAATATTGAATTATAAAAGATATTCATGTGATAATAAGAATGAATTTTTAATAAGAATGAAATATATTTTAGTAGTTTTATAAAAGAAATAAAGTAATATACATCAATTTTTGATAAAATAACTATATGTCCTTTATAGTCATTTTAATATAAGTTTACTTATAAGATAGTGTTTACTAAACACTTCATCTATTTTAAAAGGTGAAATTTTTGAAATATCAACCAAATGGGATATAGCATGCTTGTAGATTAGTTATTTATTTGATGTTGTTTAGTAATTTGGGTGAGTTTTATAATGATTTTTATGGAAGTAATACAAAGTTACCAATATGTGGTTTGAAAGTTAGTTTCAAGGATCAAATTTTGAAGTGATTGGTTAATTATATTGAAGGTTAATGCAATTGTTGTCATACCTGACCGGTGAAAACATACTCCTGTAGAATGATTAATAAAAAATATACAATTAAGAATTCATTAATCATTCTATAAAGGATCTGTAACATTTCTTTTACTTTGACATAATATATTTAGTTTGTATTTGTAACTATTAATTTTATTACCTGTGATTTTATACTGTCACCTATGCATAAAAATATCTACATTTAAATTATGACATGTCATCAGCAACTATTGAATATATAACATTCTTATAATTTAAACAAGTCATACATTTGATAATTTTAGTATCTGTGTTGTTATACAAACATTTACTGCTCATAAACTATATAATGATAGTTGCATAATAAAAACATCCACTAGGAATACATTAGATTGTCCAAAACTTGTTTTCGAGAGTCATATAAATCTCAAAGTACCTTGACTGCATTGGTGCTTCACTGATCCAAATGTTCCTCTCAAATACTCTAACTTGTATTCATCAAATAATAAGCATTGAGTATAAAACTTAGTGTTCTCTAATAACAGTTGTACTGTGAATAAAATTCTATTATATTTTATAATGAGTAGAAATAATTAATAAAATAATTAATGAATAATTATAGCATTAATTCATACTAAATATGGCAGCCAATAAAATATTTATTGTATATGATCATATCATCACTTTGTACATTAATATAATAATAATGATATGCTCTACACCAATGAATGCAAATATGAATTACATTCCTTTTTTATCATAGCTATGATATGTTATATGATAATGAAAACAAATATTTATTGCAATCCTATGTTCTCTATCATTTTATCATCTCCTTATGACTTCACCATTTTTTTGTGAATTTATCATTTATTTATGATCACATCAATATTTGTTTCTGATTGTGCATAATCTATACTAGACATATTTTTAATAATTCATTTTCTTAGTATATCTCTGTATTCTCTGTTTCTGTATCATTTCAATATATAAATATACTAGTGTCTTCCTTATTTTACTATATATATATATATATATATATATATTTATATATATAACTGTCTTCTTTATTTCTCCATAATGTCATGCTAATGATATATGATGTATGAATTTATCATGTATGCATTCATATGATGATGACACAATTATAAATTAATAACATTTCAAGATATATTAATATATCTTATGTTTGATATTAAATAAATAATAATCAAATATTCATAATATTTCATGATACTATACTTGAATCATCAAACCTTTTATTTTACCTACAAATTTTATTTATAGGTTAATTATTATTAGACACAAATTTGTTTTAGTTTTACCTTATTTGCACATGAAATAGGGGTAATGATCATCCTATCTGTTTCACCTCTTTTTAAATAAATTCCTTGATATTTCAGTTTAATGAATTATATAGATATTTTAAACATTATCATTTACGCTGGTATAAGTAAATATTTTATAATTTAATTTGTATAATTGAATCTTTACATCCCATATATTGAATGACTAACAATCATTATACTCACAGTGATACTCGTATATATATAAAAAAGATAATAACATTGTGCATTAGAAGCAAATTTGATTTGTATAGAAATGTTCTAACATTTCATCTACATGTACTTGTTTGCATACTAATTTATTAAATTAAAGTTCATAAATAAACTGAACATATAATTTTGATATCAAAACTTAACCACATATTACACAACTTTAAGTCTCAACTCAACTTATCAAGTTTTCTTGTTCATATCACCCGCACATATTATATGCATTTTCAAGTTAAATAATCCAATTGATTAAGTTACATAGGTCAACTATAAATATTTGAAATTTGAAGTAGGCAAACCACGAGTTATAGTGGTTCGACACACAAATTACCTATGTCCACTCTTCTAAGTAGCAATTGAGAAATCTACTAAATTCCTTTAAGATTACAAGAATGGATTCTTTAATCTCAACCTTAATGTTTTATAGGCTTACACTCAAACCTTTGTAATAAAGATCAATTTTACAAGTTTATACTCTTAATTACAACAATAATACCCAATCAATAGCTCTCATCAATCCAATATAAAGAAATCAAAGTAGGACAATTAATGAAGCTAAGAGAGTAAGAGTAATTGTAGAGAGAAAGAAGTTGCAAATAGCTTAAGATTCAAGTTACTTACTCGTAAAATTGATTTCCTTTTAAATATGCTTCTTTCTCAATAAGAGTTCATTAGACTAAGCAATAAATATAAATAATTTCGTTGAAATGCTTTTAAGTAAGATAAACAATTTTCTACCCAAAGTCACATTCAGCCGTTTGCCCAAGTGATATGCTCATATGACTCCTAAAATCACAAATGTCAATTTAAGCAGTGGCTGTGGTACTGTCATATAGAGTAAGTGGTACACTCATATCAAACCTTTTATCAAAAAATGCAAACTCAAGTAAAAATACTCAAATTTTCTTGGTACACTCGTACCACTAGTGGTACGATCGTACACATCTTGAAAATTCTTAAATCATACTGAATACTATATGAATTGCTTGTTAACATTTAAATCAATAAACCATAGGGCCAACAATCTCCTTTTTTTTATGTCAATAGTCAATTCATTACATATCATAACTCCCCTTCACTTCAAGTATATAATCAATCAACCACAAAACTTAAAGTGAGAAATTCATGCATAATATAAATATCATTTATCAAATGTTCAAACATCAAAAATAAAACAAATACTAATAATAGATAGGCATAAAGCCAATAAAATATAAACTAAACATGAGTTCAAAATAACCAACCAAAGCATAAAATAAACATGTCCAAAACAACCATGAACAACTAAAACAAGTCCAAGCTATCCAAATAATACAATCCATGAAATCGAAGCATATATTTCTCCCTCTTTAGCAACAACAAAAAACATCAATAAGAGGGAGGAAAAGGTAGATCAAAATCCTAAAACGCTTGATTATGCTGATGAAGGAACTAATGAAAGATGTTAAACTAGGACTCTAGCTTATCAAAACACCGATCAAACCAATCTAGATGAATGGTGAGAGATGCAAACTGCTGGGTCAGTAACTCAACCATAAAAGAGGGAATAGAAGACTCAGGAATAGAAGAATAACCACCCTCACTCTAACATTAATGCTTATAATGCATGGCTACCTCACGACAAGTCGAGTCACGAGGAGAACTAATAGGTGGATGAAAGATAGTTGGAGTATCATCCTCAGAATACTTAATATCAGAGGGAATAAAAATACTCATGTGATGATAAATCTTAATAGCCTTGGTACTATAAAGTGCAACAGTGTCATTAGGTAGATCATGTGCCAAAATATACTTTAGATGCCTCTTAATATACTCATTGTAAGGAGTGTATACACCTAACCTATTAGACTCTAGAAGCAGGACATGCTTAATGAAGGAAAGATTGAGGTTTTAACCTGGAAGACCAGGAGAAGGAGCATTAGAAGGAAGACCCTTCAAAACATGACAGATGTATAAAATATGGGGACCATAGAGAACATACTGACTAGGGTTCTTATGATCACTGACTTCAATAAATTGCTTCTAAAGCCAACAACTAGTTTGAATGTATGAACCAGTGACCATGGAGTGTAAAAATAGTAAATCAAGGCCGGTCATAGTATCATTATAGTTAGTCTATCCAAACAAAGTATAAGAGATAAGACGGTGGTAATAAAACAAACTGAGTGATTTAAAATAGGATGTCTTAAGCCTAGAAGCATGAAATAGGATATTTAATGCAATATCTTTCCAAAACTCATATTCATCAAAGTTTGCAAACTTAGCTCTTTGAATACCATCCACATGAAAATGAAAGATTTTATCAAATTGAGTTTTTGAAAGCTTATATGGATGATGAAACATTTTAAATATGCATGAATACCTAGACTTATATGTTTCAAGCTTAAAGGTGTAAAGAAACTCAAGAGTGAGACTATCTATGCATTGATTATCAAGAGAGGCAAGAGTAAACCAACCAACATTAGATAAGTATCTCCTAGCCTAATCTTCTATGCCTACAGAGTGAATAGTAATGGCACACATAAAATGACAAGGAGTCAAATGCTTTCTAGACAAAATACCTTTACGTTTAATGAATTACAGACCATGAAAAGGAGGAGGAGTCACTTCCTGTTCTGCTTGTTATACCTCTTTCCTTTTGTGCTTTTGATGAGATGAAGGACCAACCTTAGAACTCATCGTAAAGATGAGAAAACAATAAAAATGCAAGCTTTCATTGAGGTAGAGAGAGAAAATGTAAGGTTTTCTTGAAATGGTGAAAGAAAATCACATAAAAGAAGATGGGTAAAACTAAAAAGTGAAGATTTTGAGGAAAACTAAAAGATAAAGTTACGGGTAAGGGTTTTTGTAAGGAATTTGAAAGGTAAAGATGAGATAAAACGGTTTGGAAGTAGAGAAGTTGAAGGAGAAACGATGGTAAGAGAGAATAATTTGATTTAAGGATTTGAAAAAGAGGCTGCATAATCGCATATGATTGTGCCAATAGGGGCATACGATTGTACAAAAATTATTGAAAATGAGAGTTTTAAAAAAAATAGCAGTCGTATGGGTATACCAAAATAAGTGTATGGTTATACAAGAGCTAGTGGAAAATTTTGAATTTTAAAATTGCAATCATACTGGCGTACCAAATGAAGTGTACCACTGTACAAAGCCTACTAGAACTTTTAAAAAAATTGAAAAATGAGGTGTATAGATATACTAAAAGTGTTGTATCATTATACACCAATTACTGCTAAAATTTTATAAAGCAGAATAAGAGACGTATGGGTGTACCAATCAACATGTAAGGCTGTATGAAAGCTTATGTGAAAATTTTTAATCAAAATAAAAGATGAAGGGCCTATATGGTCGTACCAACCATTTGTACACCCGTACAAGAATATAAATAAAGTTCAAAAAGAAATTTTGAGAGATTTAAAAGAATCAATCATTAAGAGAACACAAAGGATGAATTATGAGTACAAAATCATTTTAAGAAAGATCCACCTGTCATCCCTAACTCATGCTTAATGAAATTGAGTCTTTCTTCACAAAGGGGTTTAGTAAATATATAGGCAAGTTGATAAGTTATGTTAATAAATTCTAACATAAATTTCCTTTTCTACACATTATCATGTAGAAAATGATGTCAAATATCAATATGCTTGCTCCTACAATGCTGAATGGGATTCTTGGACAAGTTTATAACACTAGTATTATCACATTTAATAGAAGTACATGAAATACATAGATTGTAGTCTCTCAGTTGTTGTTGAATCCATAACACTTGAGCATAACAACAACCAGTAGACATATATTCAACTTCAGTAATAGACAAAGCAATAAAATTCTATTTCTAACTAAATGAAGAAACCAAATAATTTCCTAAGAAATGACATGTACCAGAGTTGCTTTTTCTATCTAAAATATTTCCAGCAAAGTCAGTATTAGAGAAAGCAATCTAGTCAAATGAAGTACTCTTAAGATACCACAATGTTAATGTATGCTCTAAAGCATCATGTTTTATATTCAATTGAATATTTAATCAATAAAAGACATTATTCATTATTTAAGTGCAATATTTTATATACTTATTTTACTTAAAGTATTAAACTAAATAATGAATTCCAAGGTATTGAAATAGTACAAGGGATATTTATAAAGATATGAGATTCTTATTATATGTAAATATTCAATATGAATATGAATGACATGAGTTATTTATATGACATGAGTTATCTAAAGTATACATATGAATGAATAATACATTACTAGTTTATTGGAGGCCTTGTTAGTGAGATTTCATATGGATTATTAATCAATGTCTATGAAATACATATCTCACTCATATCAGTAGTGCAAGTATCCTTAGACTTGAGATATCAAGATTATCTTAACTATGGATTATTATACTTTGACTCTTGTGCTTTATTCCTCCATAGGAGGCATTCATAGTTGGGAGGTTGGGTATAGTATGGAGTAGTTGAAGATATTTATATATCAATAAAGGATTCACCATCCCAGATTAAATGTAGGGGTTTTATCTCAATGATACATGTAGTAATCTTTGATTCTAAAATCTATAGCCAGAATGGAATGCCTAGAAATGAATAAGTTCATATGGGCATTTTGGGAATAAATATTATGTACAAGAAACATCAAGTTTAGGTCATGATCTAACATGCTTGATCATGTATTAAGTTGACATTAATCCATATTCAAACCTAAGTGAGATCATGGATGGTGAAAGGAGTTCATTGTAGCAGTATTTAATATAGAAGGGTTGTAGTCAAACTAATGACCTCTTGACATTTGGGTAGTTATAATGTATGATTAGACATCACTCATAACTTACATATAATGTTATTAAATAAGATTTAATAATATTATAATAAGTTACCAATACGTTAAGAACCCAAAAGGTCATTCATAAAAGTTAGGGAATCAGAAATAAAGAGAATAGATGTTGACTCAATATGAGCTATTGTTTCAAGATTATGATTTAGCATGAATTTTTTATGTTTATTAGATAAAGCATGAAAAGAGATTTGATATGATATCAGGATCATGCAATTCTAACAAGTAAAACTCCAGATATGTATAATACAAGTTTGCATATATAGTGCACATGCCATCACGTGATTATGCATGTACATGTGTCACATGACTTGCACATGCATGACTTGACTGAAGGACAATGGACATGTGATTATCACATGCCTAATTAAGGTTTTAGGATGTGTTAGACACATCATATGCTTACTAGATTAAGTAAGATTATGTGTCATGACACATAAGCTGTCGAGTTAGCCCTAGTGCCACCTAAGCTCTATTAGGTTAAGTAAAATGTAATTTTAGGTTTATAGAAACATATCCTTTTACCTCTTTCTTCTTCCTCATGTTCTTTTAGAGAAAAGAACAAGAAAATCCTAATCAAGCACTAGCTACATAATTCAATCCTTCAAGAGCAAGCTTATTGGATTTAATTCAAGAATCTCTTTTTTATTTTATTTTGATTTCTACTAGTCTCTGAAATGAATTTCATAATTTTGATTACTAATTTGATTCTCTGCTTATGTGGATAGTTTAGAGATCCTCTACATTGGAGATTAAAAAATTTTGCTACAACTTTTTCTGACGAATAAGATTGAAGGAGATCGATATTTATATAAGTTATCTTATACCATATCCTCTTTACTGTGTTTTTTATGAGTGATTATTGTATAGATCCATGAAAAACCTATCTTTATAAAATTTTTAAAATTTTGCACTGCCTTTTAATCATGTTATTTACCAACATACAAGCCATAAGCAAAAGTACCAATCAAGTATTTAAAGATACGTTTAATAGTAGACAAGTGAGATTCCCTAGAAGAAGCTTGAAAATGAGCACACATACACATACAAACATGATATCGGGTCTAGAAGTAGTTAGATGGAGAAGACTACCTACTAATCATACTTCTATATTTCTTTTAATCCACTAATTTATCGCTTTAATATAAAGATAGCTTTGTAGTTGTGCTTATTGAAGTTTTACTTGACTTAGCTTCACTTATCCCAAACTTTTTAAGCATCTCTTGAGTGTACTTATATTGATTAATGAAAATCCCATCTGGACATTGCTTGAATTAAAGTCTTAGGAAGTATTTCAGCTCCCCTATCATGCTCATCTTAAACTCCCCTTGCATACACTTAGAAAATTCCTTACACAAATCTTCATTAGTAACACCAAATATAATTTCATCCATATAAATTTGTATAAGAAAAGATCATGTTTATAATTTTTAATAAAAAGAGTAGTGTCAATTTTTCCTTTTTCAAAACCATGATTGATTATAAAAGAACTTAGCCTTTCATACTAAGCCTTTGGAGCTTGTTTTAGGTCATACAATGCCTTGGTGAGTTTATAAACATGATTAGGAAAATTGAAATCTTTAAAATTGGGGGTTGTTCAATATAAACTTCTTCAATAAAATCTATTTAGAAAGGCACTTTTGACATCCATTTGAAAAAGTTTGAAATTCATGTATGATGCATATGCAAGTAGCATCCGGAAAGCTTCTACGTGAGCTACCGGGGCAAAGGTCTCATCATAGTCAATCTCCTCTTCTTAACTATAGCCCTTTGCAACTAGCCTAGCTTTAGTTCTAGTTATCACACCATCCCTATCCAACTTATTTTTAAAAACCCATTTGGTACCTATAATAGAAATATTACTAGGTTTAGGTACTAAGGTCCATACCTTGTTTCTCTCAAATTGATTGAGTTCATCTTGCATAACAATTACCCAATTTTCATCATCTAAAGCCTCATTAATGGTCCTTGGCTCAATTTGAGAGATAAATGTAATATTATTATGAATTTTTTTAAAATGAGAGTGAGTAGTTATCCCTTTTGAAGTTTCACTAATAATTTTCTCTTTAGGATGCCCTTTAGGAAAATGCCAATCCTTTAGAAGGTCATGTGAAATGTGTATGGCGGCAAGGTAGAGAGGAAGTCCATCATCTTCTCCTTTTTTGACTTTCATGATCACCACTTCTTGTGATTGATCCTCATATTCCTTTCATTGTTCCATGAAAGTTCCTGTATCATCATCAAGCAAATCCTTTCTCGGACCAAGGGGATTAGTCTTATCAAATACAACATGCATAGACTCTTTTACAATTAAGGACCTTTTATTTAAAATCCTAAAAGACTTGCTAGTAGTGGCATAACCAAGAAAAATTCCTTCATTGATCTTTGAATTAAAATTTCCAAGATTGTCCTTGGTATTCAATATATAACACTTGCAACCAAATACTCTAAAATATGAAATTCTTGGTTTTCTACCATTCCATGGCTCATAAGGAGTTTTATTTAAAATAGGTCTTAAATGGACTTGATTTAAGATATAGTAAGTGGTGTTGACCGCTTCGGTCCAAAAATATGAGGATAAATGATATTCATTGAGCATAGTATGAGTCATGTCACAAAGAGTTTTATTTTTCCTTTCCACTACCCCATTTTATTGAGGAGTTTTATGAGAAGAGAAATTATGGTTTATACCATGATTGTTACATAAGATTTTGAAAGTTTCATTTTAAAATTATCTTCTATGATCACTCTTAATTGAGGAAATATAAAATCTTTTTTCATTTTGCATGCATTTAGTTAAAGTTTGAAAAGCATCAAAAGCATAATATTTATGAGCTAGGAATCAAACCCAAGTAAATCTAAAGTAATCATCTATAACTACTAGTGCATAGTGTATGCCACCTAGACTAATAACCCTAGTATAATTAAATAAATCCATGTGAAATAACTGAAGAGGCTTAGTAGTTGTTACCATGTTTTTGGATTTGAAGGAGAATTTGACTAGCTTACCTATTTGACAAGCTCCACATTCTTTTTCCATGAGAGATTTGATTTTGGGAAGTCCAATAATGTATTCACTCTTCCCAAGGTCTCCAATATTCTCAAAGCTTGTATGTCCAAGCCATCTATGCCATAGCCAAGAATTCTCACTTATAGAGACAAGATAAATTAACACTTTTGTTAGAAAAGGAATCTAGATCAATCATATAAACATTTTCAATTCTTTCTCCTTGAAAAATAACTTTATCATCAAAAATCTCATATATTAAACAACCTTTTGGGTCAAAGATAACTTTATAACCATTATCACAAAGTTGATTAATACTCAAAAGATTGTGTTTTAAACCTTTAACTAATAGGACTTTATTAATAAAGAAACAGGATTCCTTACCAACCTTGCCAATATCAATCAATTTACCTTTTGCATTATCGCCAAAGGTGACATTTCCATCATCCCATTTCTCTACTTGAGAAAATAGGCTTGCATTTCTGATCATATATCTTGAACTTCTGCTATAAAAGGTACTACTTATTCATATTCACCTTGGATTTCAAGCACACCTATCACATAAACACAATCATTTTGTTTTAGGTACCTAAATATATTTGGATCTTTAGGGGGTTAGTAGCATAAATGTCTTGTATGTTGTAACCCTAATGACTTTTTTTTAATGTAACACCTATTACTAGTATGTCTCATTTTTCCATAATAATGACATGTCATATTTTTAAATCTAGAATTATGATTAGCATTTATTCTTTTCTTATTGTTGGATGCATGATTATGACTCATTTTACATGTGCATGAACACTTTTGTGTTTTGCCATGTTTTCCATTAAACCTAATGAAATGATTGGTTTGAACACCCTTATTCTCTCATTTCCTTTCACTATCTTTAATAGTTGAAGAGGATGCTCTAAGAAATATGGGCCCCTTAGATGAATAGAGAGAGCCTTGGTTGAAGCTAATTCCTTCTCTATCACCTTTAAGATTTTGGCGTTTTAAAATAGTGTCAATTTTTATACCCTCAACTTCAAATTTGGAAAGATCTTCTTTCAATAAATCTCTTTCTTTTAAAACTTGATCCTTTTGAGTTTTCAAAGTTTCAATGCCCTTTTTCAAATTTGTATTTTCTTTTCCAAATCTTCAAATTTTGTTTTAAACAAAGTTAGTTCATCAATTAAATTTTACAAATTTTTATTCTCTTTTAAAACACTTGAAAACTTGCTTTTGAAAATCTTATTTTTGATTATCAATTGCTCATATTTATTCAAGAGGATTTATAAAGCATCTTCCTCATCATTTATATCATCATTATAATAAGCTTAAGAAGAAGTACTAACCTCATCCTTTTTGACTTCATCCTTTAATTCCATGAAGTAAAGGTTGGTTATGCCTTCACTACCAGATTCATCCTTATAAGACTCACTATTATCATCCTAAGTAGCCTTTAATGCCTTCTTCTTAAATGGTTTGAATGGGTTCTTGAGCCTTAGATACTCATTTCTCATGTGGTCTAGTTTGTTGCACTCAAAGCAAGTAGTCAGATTCTTCTTGAAGGCTTCTCTCTTACTTTGATCCTTCTTTGCTTCAAATGGCTTTTTATAGTCTTTCTAAAGTCTTTTCTTCTTCATGAGGAGATTCTTCACTCTCTTAGAAAGCAAAGCCACCTCACTATTAATGTCTTCTTGACTTGAGCACTCTACCTCTTTTTCTTACTTAGAGGCTTTCAAAGCAATTCCTCTTCTTTTGTATTCTTCAACTCCTTGCTTGATAATGATCTCATGTGTAAGAAGTTTCCCAAGAAGTGCATCGATTGATAAAACCAATAAGTCATTTACTTCTTTTATGGAAGTGACTCTAGCTTCCCAATCCTTCTTTGGTAATACCCTTAGAATTTTGTTGTTGGTATCCTTCTTATGATATACTTTTCCCAACTTTATAAGACCATTTATGATGATAATAAGCCAATTATACATCTCAAAGATGCTCTCATTAGCCTTCATAGTAAACAACTCATATTGATGAGTTAAGAGTTGCACCTTCTTCATTTAGACTTCGTTAGTTCCCTCATGGTGTATTTTTAAAGCATCCCATACTTGCTTAGCCATCACATAATGAGAAATATGACCATACTCTTCATGACTAATAGCATAATAAAGCATGTTCATTATCTTTTTATTTCTAACATTGACCTTAAACTCTTCTCTAATCCAAGTTACTTTGGCTTCAAAGTAATGACACCTTTAATAGTAATTGAAGAAGAAACATAATCATTTTCAATTAACTCAAACAAGTTTACTTCATCACTCTCCAAAAAGACTTCTATTATATGCTTCTAATAAGGGTAGTCTATTCCATCAAAGTAGGAAGGCCTTGTATAGGATTGACACTTTATATTTTAAGTTATCATTGATCTTTAGCTCTAGAGGATTAATTCTAGCAATAAGTGAGCATATGCTGTAATACCAATTGACATCCAAAGTAGGTAACACATGAGTTATAGTGGTTCAGTACATAAATTACTTACATTTACTCTCCTAAGTAGCAACTTAGGGTTCCACTCAATTCTTTCAAGATTACAAGAATGGATTCTTTAATTAAGAATCCCAACCTTAGTGTTTTATAAGCTTACATTCAAACCTTCATGATAGAGATCAATCTCATAAGATTATACTCTCAATTATAATAATAATACCCAATCAATAACTCGCATCAACCTAATATAAAGAAATCAAAGTAGGGTAATTAATGAAGCTAAGAGAGCAAGAGTAATTGTAGAGAGAAAAAAGTTACAAATAGCTCAAGATTCAAGTTACTTACTTGAAGAATTGATTTCCTAACCTTAAATATGCTTCTCTCTCAACAGGAGTCTATTAGACTAAGCAATAAATGCAAATAGTTCCATTGAAATACTTTTAAGTAAGGTACCAAATTTTCTGCCTAGAGTTCATATGCTTAAGTGGTATGCTCGTACGACTCCTAAAATCATAAATGTCAATTTGGGCAGTGGCTATGGTACGTTCGTATAGAGTAAGTGGTTCACCCGTACCAAACCTTTTGTTAAAAAATGCAAACTCAAGTAGAAATGCTAAAATGCTCTTGGTATGCCCGTACCAACTAGTGGTATAACCTTACACATCCTACAAATCCTTAAATCATATCGAATACTATATGAATTGCTTATTAACATTAAAAGTAATAAACCATGGGACCAACAATATTCATTGTCTTTATCACTTTATTAACTTAGTTAATACATTTAGTTCCTCCTAACTTGGACTAATTTACCTCGTAATCAATATGTTCATCCTTAACCACATGCTAATTATAGTTGATTTTGCAAACAAATTATGTATAATGGCTTTATACATAAGCTAAAATATACATATAAATACTTTCAGGTAAGCTTTAGAATGAGCTAATCACGTAGCTTCATTGTAAAACTAATTTATGTATAATTAAGTCATATCCTAACCAAATAACCATCATAGCACTAAAATGAACAAGTGCATGTATACTTATAATTTAACAACCAATCGCCTAATAAATCCTTCATTTAACTGCTCTTACATTCATAAGGTATATAAGGATGTAGTAATTCGTGTCATATATTCTCCTAGGAATTAGCCCCTATTCTAACTTCATTTTGACATTATGAGGGAAAAAGTATTAAATATACTCATTATTCAAAAAGGTGCATAATTAAGTGCACTAATTTGGTTGTACAATCCTATAAAACTAGCATTAGATTCCTTTATATGCATAAGTACAATACATGCAGTCCAATTAGATTTTCATGTGTTTGAGTAACTGTTCATGACCTAAAACATTTCCAAATCTAAATGAAGTATGTCAAATATATGTAAATACACTATAACTTATATTTCTTAATTAAGCTAATATATAATCATAGTATAGAATGGATATAAATTAATTCCACACATATCTCTACCTAAGCTCATAGTTTTATATTTGTTTCTCTTGAATTCACTATTAATACATATATATACATACTCTCTTACACGTTGAATATAAATTTATGTCTTTAAACATAATAAAATTTTCAACTCAATATTATAGGCATATTATTTAATGTTTACTTGCTTTTCCTACAATTTATGCAAGCTGTCAATGTAATTTTAGAGCTTAATTTTACTAGCCATAGTTTATTGTATCATTATATTCCTATATCATCCTATATACTTCTTTTCGATTATCAGAACATACAAAATGCAGTCCACTCTTTCTCTTTAAATTCTTAGATGCTCTCACATGCATTCACAATAAATTTACAATTAGATATACAATCAACTCATGGTTAACTCATTCTATATTTCTCAATTATACATAATTATTATGGCAAGCTCCTGGTTATAATCAGTTTTATGCATACAACCATTCCTCACCAATCTTCACTTCCCCTAACAGCTTGCGTCATTCATTGATAATAAGTTAATATCAGGTTAAGAGGTCCAATAAATATCTCACACATGAAATTCTATTTAACTTAATAGCCATAACTGCTGTTAAATTAATTCATACTTTTAAAAGATTTTTCTATCAACCAACATACATGCACATAATAACATAGTATTGACCTAGTAATTAAATGGTTAATTTTACAAATCAAGCTTATTAAACACTAATTGCAATACACCTTCATGTTGTCCAGTCCTTTATACGAGTTATGTAGGTAATATGTATTACTTCTTATGTAAGCATGTCAGGTTTTAAAATGATTATCTTGTTTATGGTAAGGAAGTTAATTAACTATTTAAGCTAATTAAATCAAGAGTACTTCTTCTTTAAGATTACAAATCTTAGGTTTAAAGAACATTTAAATGCAACTCAACTAATTTATAGTAGAACTTCTTACTAATTCCAAGCAGGATTTGCTTAATAGCTCATATTTTATGATAACTAATTTATGAACTTAAGGCTTAATAACAGCTACTGACTAACATAGGTGGTTAAGTCATCCATATGTATATTAACATAATTTACAATAATATGAAATCTTTTAACCCTTCCATAAATGCAATAGAAATAATTCTTCCACCTAATCATAATATACATTCAGTTATTAATAATTATATACTAACCTTATACATGTACTTACAGATGGAAGCTAATTCATCAGTAATAGATCAATATATCAACTTACTGGCTCATAAAGATATAAACTTTAATATATATAACAGTCCTTCTTCATGTTTTGAATCAATTTCCTATAGCAAATGTCCAGTCTCTTTCAATCATTGACTAAGTATTTTTCTTCTATATGTTAAAGTATAAAGTTTTCTAGGTTGCTTCTTAAATTATATATATTATTTTAATTTCCTTCATACTTAATTTTCTTCCCAAATTCACCACCTGCTCTAAGCACTTTCTTCTTAATTTAAGAGCGACAATCTTTGTCATATAATGAGCTTAGTACATTTTCTTACCATAATACATGTATTCTTAGTTTAAATACTTTTCTTTTCTATTATATATGTATTAACTTTTTTATGTTAATTAAATACTTTAATTAATTCTTATGCTTAAACTTACCAACAAACGAATGTAATATCATTAATGTCAAACTAATATTCATGCTCTTATCATCTAATAATTCTACCTTCATGTAATATTAATAAAATAAATATTAATACATAAAAAAATTAAAATAACTCTAATGCTACTTATTTTCTTAATATTAATTCCTTAAAATTCAATGTGTTAATGGTCATGACAATTGCATTTTCTAAAATTCTTTAATGATATGATGTATAATTATTATTTAATCTAATAAGTTATTCGATAATGAAAATGTGATTGTTGGTTAAATAAATCTTTTAAAGATTTAAAGATTTTAATGATGTTATATGAAAATGATCATCAATTTGAATATTGGTTTTAACTATGAAATTGATTATGGAAAGTTTGAATTATTGCTTGTACACTTATTTGATTATTGATTATAGATAAATACACATGTATATGGTATTAGTAATGATGAGAAGTTATTCCTTTCTATGTGAATTGGACTTTATCATCAATTATCCTTAGAATGTATCACACTATATATCTATGATTAAATTGTTGCATTAGCTTTTATGATTGGTTTGTATGGTTTTAATGAAAACTTGATAAAGGATGTTTCTTGATAAATATATTTGAAAAATTATAATGGTTGGAAAGAAGGAAATTTGAAAAAGTTATTATCAAACTAAACTATGTTCCTTTAAAATTATTATTTAGAATTTGTTTGTTTTTATGCCAATAATCATTTTTTTCTTAGGGTAATTTTTATGTTTATTAGAGTCATTGCAAGTCCATGAAGGAGTAAAATTCATGATTGATATGAATTGTGTATTGAGTTTAAAGTTCTACAAAGCCTATAATAAATTATGAAGAATCATAAATGTGACACTATTGTTGTTATGTTAAATACAAATTTCCTTTAGAAAATAAATATTATAGTTATATGGTAAAATGAAATAAATGTTATAGTTATGTTTTACAGTGAAACTATATTTTACCTATTATCTAATATTTTTCACTATCTTCATGTGTAATTTCTCTCATTCTTCAAGGTGTAATTTGACTATATCAAACGAATCCTTATAGTAAAGATAATCTTGCATCATCAACTTTTAATCGAATAATTTGTAGCATATAATTTAGTCATAGTGATTGTTGAACTATAAATCCATTAAGTTGATCTACAATATATAATTCAAGGAAAATAAAATAATCATAATATAATAACATTAAATTTTTAATGTAGCAACCCTTTAGTATAAGGTAAAAGCCAAGAGCCAAATTTTCAGTTAAATTCATTATCAAGAAAATTAAGTATACAAACTCCTAAAAACAAGTTCTTGAGAAATCACTTAGACACTACTTCTAACTTTAATCCTTGTAATTTCTATATATTATAGTATTAGAAAGATGATTTTTCAAAATAATTGTTCATTATCAATCATCAAATCAAATTAATAGAAAACCTTATCATCTTTTTTTCTTTCATTAGTGTTGTTTGTCTCTTTTCCCTCTAAATAGTGTTTGATAGGATAATTAAAAAGATGAAACTATCATTCTTTTCAATCAAAAGAAATTTTATTTTCATGTAAAAATTAATTTTTATCTAAACGAATTATATTCAAATTTAAAAATAAATATTATTTTTTACCTAAAATAAATATAAAAACTAATTACTGGTACTTTTAATTATTTTCATATGAAATCTAAATGAATAATATTCAAATTCAAATATAAATATTAATTTTTATCTAAAATAAATATAAAAAATTAATTAATAATAGTTTTAGTTTGCAAAGATTTGTAAAAAGCTAAATAAATATAAACTAAAGATAAGTTCACCTTGAGAAGAGTGAAAGGCTTAAAATAAAATATTTGAAAAGGTCCATTTGATAGAAAAATTATGAGGACTATCAAATAGAATTTATATTAAGATTTACTTTTGTTAGATTTAATATTTCTTTTAATTGAAAAAAAATATTTAGATGAAAGAAGGCGTGCTACAATATATTTTTTAAAGAAAATAAAATGGACTTTTAGAATCATTCTTACAATTTAATTAAAAAAGAATTTATATTATACACTTTTTTCTGAAGAAAACAAAATAGCATTTTAGAATTATCATGATAAGAATTTTGTTGTTTTACAATTTAATTACAAAAAGAATTTATATTATAATACATTTTTTTAAAGTAATACATGACTACGATAAGAATTTATTTGAAATATGTGATAAGCCAAAACTAAAAAATAGCAACAAGGATAAATATATAAATAATAAAAATTAAATAATTAATTACAATATAACCTTGGTGATTTTCTTCTTTTACCTTTAAGTCTTCCACTTGTTATAATTTCATTTTATTATTTTTGACTTTGTTGTTTTAATTAATTTAATTATTATTTTTATTTCTCTATATATCCTCTTTAATTTACTATTCTAATTTGAAGTCAATCTAATTAATTAAAAGCTAATTTAAAATATTCTTCGGATAATTTGATCTAATGTAAATGCATGTAATTTGAAGTTATTATTAAATAATTGTTGTGTGACATTCAAATAATAACAAAAACATGCATATATTTAAAAAGCTATAAATGTTAAAATTAAAAAGCAACAAAATGCTAAAGAAAATTTTAATATATTCTTTAACTTTTAAGAGAAAACACTCTAATTTATTATAGGACTACTTATTTAATAATAAGTTCAAAATACATACATCTGCATTAAATCTAAGTTATTATTTAACTGTTTATATTTTCAAGTTTTTTTACTATTCTTTACTTTTGATCTTTTTATTAAATGTGTGTGTGTATATATGTATATATATGAAATAAGCTTCACAAATTATTATCGAATCCAATCATATATTAATATTAATATTATACTTCTTTTTTAATTAACAAATTGATATTGTATATTTCTCATGTTTTATCTTACAAAAAAAATATGATATAAAAATAGGATCATGAGGATTTGATACTAGATGAATTTTTTAAACGTCAAAATGACTTAAAACATATGTTAAGATACTATGAATGTTTGTGTTTAATACTTCTAAAAATCAATAATTGAAAAAATCAGTTTTAATTGATATAATTATAAGTCTATTTTCGTTTACCATTTTATTTATGTTACTTTTATTTTAATAATTAACAAACTAATATTTCAAAAAAATTACTTCCAAAGTAAAATTCGGAGCAACTCACTTAAAAAGTTTGAAAATTACTTTAAAATTGGAAAAAAAACATATATAATAACTAATGGTCATGTAAGGGAATTTAATTATGACTATCAACATATACATGATGGATTTAAATTAACTGTTAATTTTAATATTATAGTCAATAAACATCATGTAAAATGTTCGAACATGCATTAACTTTTAAATTTGGTGATGTTAAAAAAATAACTTTCAATAATAATCAAGGTGAAAAATAAAATAAAGAATAATGAAAAATAAATTTATAGGTAGATGTAAGATACCCTTTCTAAAAGCAATTATAATTAAGTTTTATATTTTTGAAGCAAAATCTTAATTTCTTTTATTCTTAATAGATTTCATAGTTATTGCAGTTCAAATGAGATTAATTTTTAAACTATATATAATGAAGACGTTAGAAAAAACATCATTATTTTTACAAGAAGATGTATTTTACACATCTTATTGTATGTTATTACTTATTACAAAAATTATTTTAAGTTCTATTGAATGATCTTGCTAAAGGTAGGATGATTGAAGATTCAATTAATAGTAATGAAGAGAAGACAATGCTTACAATATCAAATGTTGGAACTTTTGGTTCTTAAGGTAATTTTTCTTACATATTTAAAGTATTCATATAAATTTATGATAGAAAATTATAAAATATTTAATTTCCTTTAAATAAACTCCAATTAGTTTTTAATAATATAACTATTATTCAAATCAATCCAAACATTCATGGAGCTGATGATCTATGAGAATTTTAATTAAATTACCTAAATTAATGATATTTGCTACTATAATACAATGAATGAAATTTATTATGTTATCAATATTATAAAATTATTATTAAATATGTTAAATCTAATTTATTAAAATTTGGTACATTTATTATTGTTTTTAACATGAAATTCTAACATGTTGGATAAGCATGAATTGTCTTTCTTTACAAATCTAATCAGAATGAAAAAGGTTTCACAAGTAACTCTAAAATAAACAATGAGAAAGGAATTCAACGTAAGTAATTTAACTAATATGAAATATATAATGTATAAAGGCCAACTACTCTTTGATTAAAATGTTTGTAAACTTATAAGGTTTGGAATATTGTTTTAAAGCAAGAATCTAAAAAATAGAAAATAAACTTCATATTAAATATGAGTCATATAAAAAATGTACCTATAAGGTTTACCTAACAACTTTTGAAAATAAGCTCAAGCGTTTCAAATTCAATAATAAAGATGTGAAATTTGTTTATATGTATATATTAAATCCTAAGTTTTTATTTTTTTCAAAAAAATAACACACCGAAATAAAAATAGCTCAATATTAGTAATAAGTACATGATGAATTTTGAGATATTTGATGAAGAAAATATGTACAAGTAGTTTTATATGATAATTCAAAACTTCTGATGGGATGTATAGTCAACAAATATAAACACTCGATTCAAGTATATATTTAGTTTTCAAGATTCTTATGAAGAAGAATTTCATTGCATTTAATACGAGTAATATTTAGTGTTTAATTAGAAAAAAAGTAAAAAGGTAAATACTTTCAAAAAAGATAATGATGATATAAGATGAAAATAAAGAGTACTTTTTCTAATAAAACTTAATAATGATGATGTGGAAAATTTTATTGTCATAGAAATCCAATAAAAAGAGACAAGTCATATAATTGAGGATGATAAAGATGAAGAACGAAATGAAGATGATGAGGAATGAAAAGAGGAAAATACATAAAACAAAGAAAAGGTGTTTCATAATTGAAGTACCAAGATTAAACAAGAAAATTAAAATTAAAAAGGATATATATTTTACTTTTACTCAAATAATACTAATTTAATATATTGGTGATCCTTAAAAATGGTATGATGCATAGACTTTAGTATTTCATTTCTTTTTTTATTTTTATTTTCTTAATTTAATTTTTATGCTTAATACTAGATTGAATGTCATGCATGAATAACATAAAAAAAATAATATACTATTATTTTCATATGTTATGTATGTAATTTTTCAATGGATTTCTTTATATTCCATTAGATTATTTTGATGAGTTTAATTTTTTTAAAAATGCTTTAGAGTTATTATGTCAAATTCAATTTGAGACATTTTTATTTTAAAAAATATTCAATATTAAATTATTTCAATGATCTGATTGAGTAATAATAATATTAGAAGGAAAGATAACAGACCCTAGATTTAATATCCAATCCAATAAAGATAACATAATGTGATAAGTTTAAACAAAGCGTTAATATTCAATTTTTTATATAAAATCAATATGATCATATGAGATGAGGTACCAATGACTAAAAAATTTGTAATGGAAACAATTAATAAAACAATTAGAGATATAATAAACAATAATAACCCTTTTGATAAAAAAACAGTAATGAAATTTGAATGTAACTTTAGACAAGAACTACTAGTGATCCCCAAAAGAATAAGATAAAAATAGTTAATGCAAGTTTGGTAATATTGTATTTTTGAAATAAAAATGAAAGTGTTAAAATTGACAAATTACATAAGAGTAAGGTCAGATGCAACCTTCAATGATTTCTTATTAAAATTGAGGATAGGGAAGAACTTGTAACTTATGATGAAAATGTAATCATATTAAATGAAATAATGGTAGAAGATGATGAAAATGATAAGGCCTTGATATATAGGGTGTTTCCTAATATTTTGAAAATTGAATATCATTATAGTGTATGATAAATTGTATGATATTGGCAATAAAAAATGAATATGTGAATAATGTTCTCAGAAGAAAATTAAATGTCTTAGCTAGACCAAACAATTAATGATATGAACAACTATTACTATGAAGAATTTCCAAATAACTTATAATTGAATGAAATGTCACACAAACAGTTGAAAGTTAATTGTCTAATAATACCATTATGAATTTTGGATGCATTAAATAGACCAATGTAATGAAACTCAAATGGTATGATGGAGATTTGAAAAAGATTTCACACTTCCTAAAATAATAGTGGGGCAATATGCTAACAAACAAGTGTTACTACCAAGAATACTATTAAATCCAACCAAATTTGGAAGATATTCATTTCAATTTAAAAAGAAGTAATTTTAGGCACAACTATGTCTTGTAATGACAATAAACAAAGCCTAGGGATAAACACTACCAAATATAAGAGTTCACTTGTCAAAAGATATTTTCTCACATGGATCACTATATGTAGTATTATCAATAGCAATTTCAAGCTTAACTATGAAGATTTTGGTTAAAAAAAAAAAGATGATAATAACAAACATGAATAAACATATATATCTAAAAAATATAATATACAAATAGGTCTTGTTATCAAATAGTTGAAATAAATATTAGAGCTTTACATCAATTGCAATATAACTTATGATCTCATAAATATAATAAATTAATGCAATAGGAATATATGACAAGATATAATGAACAAACACTTCCAATAGATGTCTATATAAAATATTTAAATGACAATAATGTTCGTTTAAAATGGTAAAAATAATTAACATGATAAAAAAAATAGAAAAATGAAGTATAAAAAATTATCAAAAATAATGGATCAAACAAGTCATACTACTATGTAATATAAATAGTGAAATAATAATGATAATAATAATAATTACTATAAGCCTCTAAGACGAGAGCTTATTATGAACACACCCTTTTTCATGATCTTATTAAAATACTTTTATATTTTAGTTACATTTATTAAGATATTCAAAACATTTAAAGTTGTTAAAAAAAATACATAATTAAATTACCATAAGCCCCTTACATTTAAGGCTTAATTATATTTAGATACCTCCTTTTTTATAATCTAATTAAAATACTTTCATACTTTAATTTCATTTATCACCAAACTTTTATATTGATTTTTATTTTTATTTTGTAATTTGAAGTAAATATATATTTTTAAAATATCAAAGTTATCATCTAAACAACAATAAAAGGTAAAAAAAAAGTGAAGATGATAAATGTGATTAAGAAAATAGGAACTTAATTCAAGAATTAAATAGAATAAAATATAAAAATATTATATATTTGGTCTAAAAATTATTTTGAAGGTAAAAATATAATCAAATCTAGTAAAATAAAAAGATAAAAAACAAGTTACATTAAAATTGGTAATAAATTATTTAATAATTTATGAAAAATTAGTTATTGACTATTTTGATGAATAGAAAACTAAAATATAAGTTTTAACTCGAGGAAGCTCACTATAATTTACCTTTTTTTTAAGTGATGTTGGATGATTTTGATATTTTAATAAATGAAATTAAAGTATAAAAATCAATATATATATAAAGTTGGATGTTGATATGCTGAAGTAGTTCATATTAAGTTATTCTAATAATAATAATAATAATAGTAATAACTTTAGTTGAATCTAATATTAAAGAGCTAACAATTTGTTCGTTTTGGATCTTAAAAAAGAATCAACTTAATGTATGCATTGTTCAAAAAGATATTGAGAAAGAAATATTTTCAATGTGGATACAAGGCACCATCATGAATCATGAATCTGGATGAAGGGATAATTCAAATCCATTCTAAAATGAAGTATCAAAAGACTATTTTGTTAAGTTTAGGAAGTAGAGAGAGTAAGAAAGAAAACAAGGGTTATATTTACTTCCGATAATTACTGATTACAGATGCAGCAAATCCTATTTATAATAACTACAAGAATAAAAAGATAAACACAAGCCAGGAAAGATAAGGATAAAAATGAACTATATACAGAATAACAGAATAAGAGGATA